>NDXB01003285.1:43432-89812 GCA_002631895.1 Agapornis roseicollis | reverse complement strand
GGGTTTTTTTTTTTTTTTTTTTTTTTTTTTTTTTTTTGGTTTTTTTTTTTTTTTTTTTTTTTTTTTTTTTTTTAAATTGTATGTGTCACTTTTATTAAGCTACAAATGGTATTTTAAATTGTAATAAAAGGCAAATCTGATTTACTGAGAAGACACGTGAATAGAATTGAAACATAAATTAGCACACAACACTGAAAAATATGCTAAGGAGCTTAATGAGATTTCTATCACAATAAAACCAATAGTTTATATAGATTTGCAATGTAGCAAAGCATTCTGCACAAATAAGATGCATTCAATGCCGTCACATAGAGTTACATATCTGCAAACCTATATTTTTTTTTTATTTATTTAGTAATGATAATCGTATGAATTTGGAGGTGGTACACTTTACTTCAGGGTAGTTATTGAGGGTAAAATGGATTGTAGCTCAACATGCCAAATGTTATGTGCAGAAAGGAGTGTTTTTTTAGAATCAATAAAGATATCTTAGTTTGAACCACTAATGATCTACATACGTGTTTAAGGAATTACAGGTATGTTATATTTTAGTGAGATATTGAAACAACTTGTGGCTAAGTCTGTCAGTACAGTAGACTACAGTCTTGTTATTTTCTGATTTTCAATCAGCATACAGCAATATATAAATGCTTAAATACATTGAAACATCTGCACAGAAAACAATGCTCAGACTTTTTTCTTCTTTACAGATTATGCCTGTTGAAAACTTAGTAATGATAGAAAAGACCAAGAAAAGGAGCGCTTACAGGCAAATATCTAAAATACACTGATCTAAATAGATGTACATTTGCACTTTTGTTCTGGACATATATGCAGTTGGTTAGAATGCATGGGGAAATATTGCTAGTGAGGCATAAGCTGTGCTTGAGAACCCAGATAAAATTTTGAAGTTTTCATCTCAAATGGCCCATGAAATACTTTCTTTCATAAAAAAAAAAAATAAAATTAAATAATCCCCAGCCCTTCCCTACTTAATTTTGTGCTTGAATCAATTTCTTGGTGCTTCACAGTTATAATATCCAGCTTATATCATTCTCATCTCCAGGGACATTCAAAAGTGTGTGCGTGTTTGTGTGTGAATGTTATGGATAAATGAACAAGACCTGACTATTTCAAAGAGGTAAGCAATAAGGAAGGAGCAGAATTGTTTGTGAAGATGTGTAGGCCTGTAAGGTGTGAGATGAAAACAGAAGCAAAAAAAAAAAAAAGATTGGGTGCCAGAAAATATCTAAAATATTAACTATGGAGTTTGGAGAACATGGAAACTAATAAAAGCCTTATAGTTCAAGACATTTAGAACTCTACAGGTCTAAAGATTAGAAAACTGTCTTCAGAAAACAGTCCAACCATGGAGGAGTGCACAGTTTGGTCATGTAATTTACTTCTCATATATTTCCAGCATCCTTCACAGCTCTCTGGACCATCCTTTGGGTTGCACTGGAGCAGGTCTTCACAGACTGCAGAAACAGTAACTGATGCTTTCTGTCTTCAGACCAAGCTCATATTCTTTCTTCACATTGCTCTTTTGTTAATTATTCCATTTTGATGATAACAAGCTCAAGAGTATTCTAAGCCTTCAAAGAACTTCATTGCTGCTACTGCAGTTTATACTTGACAGAGCTTGATGGGGGATCTGAGATTAGCTCTAGGACCTTTACCATTTGTATATTGTTATTATGTATAGAGCTAGGCTGAATTTTGCAGCTATCGATCATCATGGTAGAGACCTGCCATCCCATAAATGCTCTCACTGAAACTATGTAGTTACTCATAGAATAGTAGCAGGCAGAAAATTTTGGATCTTCTTACTATCAAAAGCATAGTTTAAAATGTGGCATTTTACTTTCATGAACAAAATATGAAACAGTTCTGGTCTAATCGAAAAAGTCTTTAAGATTGATTTCAATTCAAACTTTCATCTGTACTTATCTTGCTTATTAAAATATATTTGATGACCTTTCTCATTTCTGTACCAAATGGATTTAAGTACCCTGTGTGCCTCCACACGTTGCTGTTGTATGTAACAGAACAATATGAGCTCCCTCTTGTGGTTGAAAACTACTTCTCATTCCCCAAACTGAATCAATAGTGCCTTTAGCAAAGAGGCTGAAATACTTCCAAAGTTTGTTGTGTAATTCCTGGACCTCATTAAAGGCTATGTCCCTGATGTCCCTCAGTTTAAAAGCATGGCACAAAGAAGGATAGGGCTGGGAGTCATTCTAAATGAGAAAGAAAAAGCTTTTCTAAACCTATTGTATTTTAAATCCTGAATAACCATGGAACTAGAGAGTTCTTAGTCTAACAGAACATATTTTTTAGCTATTAACATCGAGATAAGAAGCATGTTTTCATTAAGATGGAAAAAATAATTAAACAACTTCTGGGCTGACAGACATTGCAAATAAGCTGCTTATTGTAGGCACTTAAAGACTGAAAATTCTTAGAAAACTGGAGAAAAACAGTCTTCCCACACAAAAATAATATTCAGGAAGTGACAACTTCATCAGTAGTACTATTTTACAGCTCTGCAGCCCAGAGTCTGCTTGTAATCATTGCTTGTTTACCAAGAATAACTTTGCTTCTGTTAATGAATCAGAAAACAGTGTAATGGTACTGAAATTGTGGCTTACTTTGTTTGTAGTTGATGTTTTTTCTTGAGGGAGTTGATGTCATGTGGATCTTGCTGTATGCTTACAAAACAGTAGAAAACTAGAAACTTGGACTTACTTGAATTAAAATGCATATTAAGTCAGAGACTCATATTCTGTATCAAATATCTACCTTGTTTTCTAATCAACTTACTAGAAACTAAATGATTTTTAGTTTTAAATAGATGCATTGTTTAGTTTTAGACAAATATTTGTCCCCCAGGGGACCAATAGTGAAACTTGTTCTGTTTTGACTAGTGCAATGATTATGAACACCTAAAGGTTATAAAGACAAATGATTTATTTTGGATGGTCCTTTTAACTATTTTAGATCTCAGTGAGAAATACCAAATATCAGCTTTTGCATCATATAATCAAGGTGTTGCAAGGGATCTCTCATACTCTCCTCAAGACATTAAGAGATAGCAATTCTGTTGCAGTCTGTGCAATAGCTTTTTTTTCTGTCTGGGAAGTACTCCAGGAAAAATAAGGTCAGAAGGTATTTCCCTGGCAGGAGGTGTACCTAGGTAAGATGACAATACACCTCCTCAGGGTTGAATGAGAAATGAGTTGGAATTGTTCATTAATCTTTTACCCAATGTAATTTCTGTGGCAGAATACAGAAGTTACACAAGAGGGTTAGAGACTTTAGAAAGACCTGAAGAATAACCTAAGTTGAGGAAAAGAATCAAAGGACTTTGTTTAGAAAGTGCAATTCTTTTACAATCCTTTTACGAATAGATTGGAAACATGCTTGTATGATACCTTTGTTCTAGACTAGGTTCTCTTGCACATGAGTATGGCTATGGTTACACTAAGGAACAATTCAAGCCTTACTTTCAAAAGTTATTTGCTGGGCTGGTTTTGGTTGTTTGGTTTTGGGGTTTTTTTTTGTGGGAAGACTTTTAACAGCACTGGCTGCATGGTCATTAAATGAGCAGTAGTGAAAATTTCTATTAAAAAAAAGAAAACATGGGAGTGTCTAATCATAGGCAAACCTGTTATCACCTGAGAATTAACCTTATCAAGGGAAAAGATGGAGACAAATTAACAGCTCTGCTTTCAATGCTTAAACTTCTGTCAATCACTTTCAACCACTTCTTTAAGATTTCAAACATTCTCTAGGCTACCTGAAGAAGAGCTTTAACAAATGGTGATTTCTTTTAAAGCATAGCTTACTTTAAGAAGCATTTTCCAATCCATATGTGATAAGACAATTTTAAGGAAAATGAGATGATTAAAGTTTAGCTGGAGAAATCCATTGGTAAACATTGATTTTTATTACTTCCTGCTTAGAAAATAATAATATTGTGGCTTTCCTAGAAGAGAGGGTTTTATATGCCACGGTTGCTTTATTAATTCCCACTTATTTTTCCTGCCTTCCCATTTCTTCTTTTGCTTTCTTTCTTGCACTTTTCAGTTCATTTGAATGTTTTTTGTCTTTCTCTTCTTGCTCTTACTTCCTTAACTACCACACCATATGAAGCCAGAGAAAACCTCACTAGCTCATAGCGTTGCTTAGCAATGTCACGCATCTCTTGTTGTCTGTTGTGAAGCCATGGTATTCTGGTCTTTCAACAAAGATTGCTACATCACTCATTTGCTATAGGGCCAATTCTTTCCCTGAGATTTCTGATAAGAGATGATGTGCCTAGACAGCATACATAAGAGATTACCTTCTATCCATTAGAATATAATTAGACCAAGCCATACCAAAGCTCACTAAGATTTTGTGTTTAAAAGGTCAACAGCTTTTATTTCATATTTCAAAGATAAGCACCTTACATTGGGCTTAATACGTAGAGTGCTGTGCCTGAAAGAAAAGGGATTTCAAAAGGTTTCTCTTTCTATTATATCATTCAAAATAGACATTTGATACTGTAATGTGTCCATTTTAACTTCTGTGATTCATGGAACTAGAGATAAAAATATGTCAGCTATGCCCCTACTGGTACAGGATTATTCCCTGAAATAGGTTTTCTATTTCTAAGTCCAGAGTAGATTTAACTATCTCAAGTGAGGATTTATGTTTATTAAGCTAGAGGGCTATTCTTTGGTGGTCTTAATACATTATCATTTATTATTTGTATTATGGCAGCAATTGGAGAACTCAGCTGAAGCTAGGATCCCACTGTGCAAGGTACTCTGTGAACACAGAGCATGAAGTAATTTTTCCCCTTAAGGGTTTACAGTTTAAATAGATAAAACAAAGGTTGAGGAAGAGGTGATAGCAACATCCCCATTCTAGTAAAGCACAACTGCAGTAAAAAAAATGAGCTGCTCCTGGGCTTGCTGATGGTATGTAATAACAGACCTGATGAGCGAGTCCAGAGCTGCTGCGCTCTGGCCTCGTGCATTACCTAGAAGCAGGTTTGCGATTGAACTCAGCTGTTCTTAGAGGATTTGACTACTAGATATTATGGCTTTTTAATTCTGTAATCTCCTGCCTCTTTTGGGATTTATAAAGTTCACCATGTTACTCAAAATTGTGCAATTTCAAATGTTAAAGAGTCCTGCTCAGTAAAAATACCACTCAAACATCTGAGAAAACTTACCAGACACCCCGCTTTTCCAGAACTCCCTCCATTGTTCACCAGACATCTTGTTGAGGTCTTTAATTTTATTTTTTCCCCTTTCTCAGCCAGCTCCTTTCTTACTCTTCTCTGAGTTCATTATGTCTTTCTTTAGCTTTCTTATTCAAAATTCCCAGAATTGAGTGCAGTATCTCTAAACGGTTTTGCCGAAGTTCAGTGAAACAGAGAATTTGGCATTAGTTTTTCCACGTTATCACTGCCTGGCATATTCTATAACTGGAAATATTTCTCCTTGCAAATATTTCTCTGCCTTGTAAATATCAGTAAGGCAAATCTAAGCTAAAACAATACAGCATGGTTCTAAACAGCTCTGTGTTACAAAGCTGGCATGTCAACTTTGCAGACTTTTAAAAACAAACTGTTTAACCCCAGATGGCAACTAAGCCCCACACAGTCTCTCACTCACTCCATCCTGATGGCATGGGGCTGAGAATCAGCAGGGTAAAAGTGAGAAAACTCATGGCTGAAGATGAAAGCAGTTTAAAGCAAAAGCCACACCTTTGAACAAAACCAACCAAGGACTTCATTCCCCACTTCCCATGAACAGGCAGGTGTTCAGCCATTTCCAGGAGCAAAAGGCTCTGTGATGTGTAACTGTTTCTTTGGAAGGCAAATGCCATCATTCCCCATGTTCCCACTTTCCTCCTTTTTCCCCCAGCCCTATATGCTGAGAATGACACCATATGGTCTGGGACATTGCTTGGGTCAGTTGGGATAAACTGTCCTGCCTGTGTCCCCTGCCAACCACTTGTTCACCCCAGCCTGCTCCCTGGTGGGGTGGGTGAGAGGCAGAAAAGCCTCTGTGTAAGCACTGCTCAGCAGGAACTGAAACATCCCTCAGTTATCAATACTGTTTCCCGCACAGATCCAAAATGCAGCCCTGTATCAGCTACTGTGAGGAAAGTTATCTCTATCCCAGCCAAAATCAGCACACAAACTTTTTTCTTTTTGGCCAACATATTTGAGAACATCTCTTCAGTACTCACAGACGAGTCTTGTTTTGCTGATCTATTTTGTTTATTAGGCTTTTCTAGCAGGATGATATATTCTGGGAGATAGTGTTTTATCTCATTTGTCTAATAGTGGATTTTGAGATACACCTGAAAAGTTCCTCTTTAAACACATTTAAAATATCATTTCAGTGACAGAAAGGCAGTGTTATGCATGCTCTTTCTGTGGTAACTGGTGGCTTTCTTGTATACTCCCCAGATCTTTTAATTTTCAACTCATCTATACTTACTCTTACCTTTTATTTCAATGCATTTTGCAAATCCTTTTTCACAGAACCTAAATCTTCAGAACACAATCAAAGCTTTATCATTATTAGATCTGATAAGCAAATTACAGCTGTCATATTTTGCCTTTTCACATTTACCAAGTTTTAATAAACAGAATCAATTTCTAGAAAGTCAATTTTCTTATTCATTTTCAGAAATAAAAATGTGAGGAGGAAACCAGAATTATTTGGTTATATGGAAAATCTATTGTGGTTATATTGAAAGAAAGTCAGAAGTTTTCGTTAGAATATTCCCAAGTGAAATCTTTGCTGTATCAATATTTCAGAGTACAGGCTTTCATTTTCCAAGTAGCTTTAGCACTAACAAAAGAAACTAACAAAACATGGAACAAAACATCCCTTCTGAGGTATTCGTAATGCTATTACATGCTTCTTCCATGCACTATCCTTTTCCCTCTGTTGCTGAAAATAGTTTCATCAGCCTCTCCCCCAGTCTAATATTCCCTGGGGGGCAGTGATGCTGTGAAAGGGAGATTTTTCATGTCTCTATTAATTTTTTTCTTTTCTCAGTTTGGCCTAATGCATCTTCCCCCTCTCACCAGACCAACAATGTATTTTCTGATTTAACACTGAGACAACAGGAGAGAAAATGGCAGCAGACTTCAATATGTTAGCAGCCGAAAGAATGCTAACAGCTCACTATTCTGGGGAAAAATAGAAGCCAGTGTCTTCAGGCTCAGACATCTGTTTTGTACAATTTGCCAAGAAATGCCATAGCTGTGAGCTCTAGTATCATTAATTAACATTATATAGCTAGTATTGAAGTGATTGCTTTCAAAGATTAAAGACAATACATGTTGTATGTTTATTTACTGTTCTTTCTCTTACGCTGCTAAGCTTCCATTATTGTTCTTCATAATTGCCAATACTAACTCATTTAATCATTTGTTTGTTTTGCTCCAAACTGATGATGCTGTAATGATGCTATGCTGTGCATCCTCTTAATCTATAACAAGCTAGTGAAAGGCAGTTAGTGCTGTCAGGCACACTTACCAGCTGCTGATGCAAACTTTTATCCTACATCATACTTGTTTGTTGTTTAGTCAGCTTTATCCAAGACCATGATGCCCTCCAGCCAACAATGAATCAGTAACTAACGAAACACAACTGTTGTACCAGCTGTGCAAGTTAGGCAAGAATTGATTGCTTTAGACTATATTTTAGCTCTTTATACTCTTTACCCTGCCTGCAGTTAAGGCATTACAATTTAGGATGGTCCTAGAGTAGCTGCTGTGTGCAGCTCAGCCACTGAAAGGGAAAATGGTAGAGAGTAAAAAATGAACATACAGTATTTATTATATGTATGGGTTGGCTTTTGTTCTTAGAGTGCTGTGTTCTGCTCTTCTTATTCCTGGAGCAGTGCCTCAGATGCAAAACAAGAAAGCTGCAGTTGAGATATGCATGGTTGAGTCTAGTGTATGAAAGCTTAGTCTTGCCACTTTGCATTCCATGTCTTCCTCTTGTAGCCCTTGTGGGTGGATGTATGTATAATCTGCTTAGTTCAGTCAGTCCATATATCTATCGTATGCTGCCCCCATGACCCTGCCTACTTTGTGGGTTAGTTGGATTTTAAGAGTTAGTTAGAAATTCAGTGTTAACTGACTTTGATTCTTTTTATTTCCCAAAGCATGTTGCTTGTGCATAAAGACCATAATGGAATTGAATCTGCACTGAGGCCTCGAAGAGCTGAGTAGGCTGTGTTATTAAAAATAATGTAAAAAAAAGTCTTATTTCTTTTTTAATCTTGTATTTTATGACCCTTTTTTTTTAATTCTAATGTGAAAAAATTATCTAATCAAAGCAGTTATTTTCAGCAAGCAGAAGATACTGCAGCAGCAGTAGTTGAGAATCTTACTGGACACTTTTTTTCCTTGCAGTAACCTGTCATTGTAGTCATATTTACTATTTTTCAGATATCGCTAGGTCCTTATGTTACTGTTTTATCTTACATAGGATACAGGAAATAACAAATACTGTAACATGGCTTAAAGTTAGATCAAAGGATCAAAGGGAGGTATAACTTTTGGGTTTTTCTCCAATGAGATTTCAAAATATGTGTGGTCTGTCATACCTATGTCAGAAGTTATACCATATCAAAATGTTCACTTGAACATCAGCACTTGAAAAGCACCCTGCTTTCTTGAGGACATATTTTTATTTTCATAGAATTATAGAATGGTTGGTGCTGGAAAGGATCTTGAGATCATCTAGTTCCAACCTCCTGCCATGGGCAGGGATACCTCACACTAGACCATGTTGCCCAAGGCTCTGTTGAAACTGGCCTTGAACACTGTCAGGGATGGAGCATTTACCATTTCTTTTCATAGCACCTAGACCATTAAATTTCAGGTGATTATACAGGTTTACTAGCCTGACTTGCCTAGTAGACATGTTTGAGTTTACAGCATCATGTTACAGCTGAGCCAGTGCAAAATCATGCTGTTATCAAACTGGTGATTGGGTTCAACTGTTTTCTGCTTAATCAGGTACATGGAATACAGACAGAAGTGTGTAGTGTGAGCTGGACTGGGGCAGAAGAAGGTCCTTCCTTAACTAGGGTGAGTTTTAGATTAATTCATAGAATCATAGAATAGTTAGGGTTGGAAGTGACCTTAAGATCATCTAGTTCCAACCCCCCTGCCATAAGCAGGGACACCTTACACTAAACCATGTCACCCAAGGCCTCATCCAATCTGGCGTTGAACACTGCCAGGGATGGAGCACTCACAACCTCCCTGGCCACCCCATTCCAGCAACTCACCACCCTAACAGGAAAGAATTTCTTCCTTATATCCAATCTAATAATTGAGCTGTACCTTTGAAATTCCTTATTCTGGTGTGTGGTGGTTGTTTTTATTTTATTTTGTTGTTCAAAAATCTTGGAAAAAAAATATTGAAAAAAATAAAGCTTATAGCTGATTTTTTGCCTCCATTGGTAAGAATAACTATTCTTCCTCAGGTAGTTAAGCCCTTCTATTTCTTATAGCTTGTACTAACTCATGCTAACAGAACTAAAGAATTTGTACTAAGTACTGGCAGATGTGGTAATAAGGAATCTTGTAACCAGCAAAAGGGAGAGAAGGAAAGATCCAAAGACAAGGGGTTTGGAAGAGCCTGACTCATGTTGGCAATTTGGTGGGTTTTTACTGTGTGGGTGATGAGGTCCTGGCAGAAGTTGCCCAGAGAAGCTGTGGCTGCCCCATCCCTGGAAGTGTTCAAGGCCAGGTTGGATGAGACTTGGAGCAACCTGATCTAGTGGAAGATGTCCCTGCTGATGACAGGGGGGTTGGAACTAGATGAGCTTTAAGGTTCCTTCCAACCCAAACCATTCATGGATTCTATGCAGACCATATACAGGTCTATATAGGTCATACTACTGATTTTCTGTGTTGTTCTGGACAAACATGCTGTATTTTTCTGTCTTTCTGTATAACTGATGAATTTGTAAAACATCACATAATGAGATCTTCAGCAGGTAAGATGATACTAATCAAACAAAGCTGTTGTTTGGATTGTTTTTCTGAATTATTAGAAAGATAGCCTGGGCATCATATGTTAAAATATGCATCTGTTACGTGTGTGTGTATATCCTTGTCCTTGACTACAGAGAGTGGTGATGTATGAAACATGTTGTGAAAAGAAACCAAAAGCTATGCTACCATAGTAATGGATTTGAAAGAAATAAAGAAAAAGGGAGAGTTTCTATTTTTTTTCCAAAAGCATTGAAAGTTGTAGTTCATTTTGTATGTAATTTATCTGGTGGAAATATCAGCCAGGCTACTTTCGTGATGTCTTAGTGGTTGGGCTGTAAATCATTAGATGGAATTTTCCATTCCTACTAATATAATTAAGTTGCATTTGAACATCCTATTACATGAAGACATGCAGCTGAGTGGGATTTGTCAAGTCCTTGCAGTTAGCTCACATAAAGAAGTTCTTTCTGTTTTGGCCCATCATCAGGCCTGAGTATAGTGTCAGACATCTGATTAACACAAAAAATCATAGGCTTGCTGAATCATTTGGTATTTCTTGGAGAATAAAGGGGACTATAAAATAGAACATGAATAATTCATATACAGGACTATCCAAAGTCATTTTCTGATGATGTGATTTCTCCCCCCTTTCAGAACTGAACTTTTCTTTTAAAAGCCAGTGCGATAAAAGTGTGTTTCTGTAGTGCTAAGACGTCTTCTTTTTCAAATGTTTATCTTATAAAATAGAAGTGTCACAAATGTTGAAAATAGGAAGAAGAAAGACAAAAATAAATTGGAATTTCTTTACCACAGAGAGCTGTAGGGTGTGAAAATAAACTGACTTGTTATTTCAGGAGATTTAGTCATGACAGTAGAAAACTATACTTTCAGTGGAGGGTACAACTAATTTTTAAGAGCATCACCCTGTCACAAAATGTAAACTGAGAACTTGGCACGGTATTTTCCTTCTGCAGAGTGCTTGGGAGGAGATGAAAAATAGAATCCTCCCCAGTCTGCTTCATTGCCACAGCTACGTTTAATGGGCTGTGCTGAGGTGCTAAGAAATACAATCTGGAAATTCTTGCTATAGTGGTTTAACATGTTAAAGTCCTGAGAGTTTTTTCTGCTGACTCTCTCATCTCTAGGTTACCATCTCCATGTCAGTGTTAGGAGACAAAAAGGCTTAAGCAGATTAAGTCTGTTACTATCCTTACCCTTCCTATTTTCCAGGCTCTCCCTGGTCTTTGAGTCTATATAGTGTCATAACAACCCCTTTTACTATTGTTACCTGAAGTCCTTATGCACAATAGAGGCTTGAGCCTCCTGAAACAAAGGCTCCTGGCAAGCAACAGAAAATGTGATCTCTGGAGAAAAATAATAATCTTGTTTTTTTATACTAAGTGTGATAGAAAAGGCTTTCATGATGAATTAGCTGAGCAATCTGGGAATACCAGGGATGATGAATCTGCTGCTTTGCTTTAAGAGGGCTGTAGGTGGAAAAGAGTGCCGTCTTGACTGTTGGAATATTGCAACAAATAGTGAGGATTACAGGTGAAAACCTGGTACCTGGATAAAACCAATAAGGAGAATGAGTAAGATGGGGAGAAGGCACTACAGGAACATCTTCCATGGAGTGGAAGAGGATGTGTAAAAGCCCTATAGATGGGTTACACTCATGCACTTTCAGTGTGTTTGCTCAAATGTGCTGAAGCCAGTTTGATGGCATGTGGTATTCTTTGAAGACATATGATTTGAGTCCTTTTTTTTTTTTTGTCATCCCTTATAAACTAATCTTCTCTTATTGAGGTTATTTGGGGTTTGGGTTTTTTTTCTGCAGAAAAATATTATAATACTTTGCTGTGTAGATCCTAACTGTTCTCATTATATTCCCATAGCATTATTGCAGCTATCTTAGTACAAATACACTTTTTGCAGTACAGATTATTTCCACATGGAAAGGGGAAGAAACCCACTGTGATCAGTCAAAGGTACCATGAAAGCAATACAATATTATCTGCACTGGGGCTGTAGTTTTGTGTGCCTGTCTTATTTGGGGATGTAATGCCTTAACCTAACAGTTACAGTAAAAAAGATGACTAACTCATGAAATACAATTGAAAAGATCAACAACAGTGTAGCACTTGGGTGAGTGATAATAGCAACTTGGAAGGCATTTGAGTCAAAGACGCTGCACTGGTAGTACCTTCAGTGCTTCCTACTAAAGTGCTAGTATAAAAAGCACGTGAGAGAGCATCACAGCACACTGTGAAACCTAATTAGAAACAGGTGTATAAGTTGACTCGTGGCTCTTTTGTTTCTAGTAGTAACAAAAAGTTTATCTAGTAATTGTCCTGAAGCTGGATTCTCATCTGAAACTTGGGAGCTTTATATATATGTATATGTTTCATCTTGCGTTATTAGTCAGAAGCCTCTGCAAAGAATCCAAAACCATAAAACAGCTTCTGCTGGGATCAGGGGAATATTTAACCCTTTGGAGAAAACAGCACAAACCAGAAAGGCAAGTCCTGATTTTGGGGGAGTGCAGGGGGGTGGGAGACAGAAGTAGGAGAGCAGAAAGTGCTCAAGTTTTTGTTGTTTGTTTTGTTTGTTTCTTCATTGGGTCTGTTGATAAAAAGCTCAAAGGCTGCTTGGCAGTGACCTCAGTCCTGTTCATAAGACCAGGGGAATGCAGGCGGGAAGCTAAAGCTTGCATTTAGTCAGTGATCTGTGAATAACCCTCTGTCCCTCAATGACGTGAGAGAAGCCTCCAAAGGGAGGCAGTGAGTCAGAGAGAAGGAGGCACAGAGATTGCTTGAACAGCCATTAGCACGTCATTGGTAATCCCAGTGACACCTTTCACAGCCCTGGCATTTGTCTCAATGCACTCTACTGAAGGCTGGTACTATGTTTTATTTAAGGCTTTCTCACTGCCTTCTGGAGATGTGTGTGTTCCTGTAGCCTGACTGATTGGTTGCCTGTTATGTTTACTAACACTCTGAGATCCTGCAAGAGAGAGGAATCTGTGGAATTTCTACCATGGCTGAATACCCCTGGAATGAATCTGCATTTTCTGATAGACAGACGGAACTGAAAGGATGTTCAAATAAACATGCAAATGAAAGCAGATCTTTTATAGAATATTTAAGTTTCCATACTGCAGAACAAAAATTTACCTTGATATAGTGTTATCCAGCCATGATTCTGCTTGCTTGTTGTCATCTGATAAGAATCTAGTGATAATATGTCTGCATATACTGATGAGGGGTGCTAATCTCGTGTGGTTTGCATTTCTCTTGATCATTTGTGTTCATCTAAATAGCTGCCTAGAAGCTCAACAAACAAAAGGTCAAACCAAAAGCTTCTCAGGAGAAGAAAGGCAAAGACCATTTTGGGACAGTGCTTCCTCATTGAGTAGAAGTAGAGTATTTAGGGAAGTGGTGAGGAACTGAAAACACAGCAACAGAAGTTGCCATGGTGAGCAGAGTTAAGGTGGCTGTTTCAAGAGGCAAAGTTTATGATGTGGTTCCATAGCTGTTAAGGTTGATGAGAATTGTGGCTGATGCAGTCCTTTCCTCTCCCCAACCTTCTGTTCTTCACTAACCCTTTTGAGTTACTGAGAAAGGTTCAGCTTCCCTTTTAGTCATCATTTTAGTGGCTGACCCCGACTCTCTCCTTAATGACTCAGTTTCTTCCTTTGTCAAATAACATGACTATTATTCACCTGGATCTTAAAAGTCTAAAGTTTTTTCTCATCTGTTAGCTTTACACAGAAAGTTTCATACTTTCATCTGTGCTTTTTAGTTTTCTTTTGCAAAAGAAAATCATGACTGAATACTTACAGCATTTCAGCCAAATGCTTTAGTTGTGGCCATTTCTACACTTCTATTTCTACATTTCTATGAGTCTTCTGCTGTAGTGCCTCCAAGGAGATAAGTCTGCTGCCTGTGGCTAAGTTTGCCTTGGACTACAGTTCCCATGATCCTTGGCAGGTGAACAGTCTCCTCATACACTGGTCATCTAATGTTTAAGAGTGTCTGTATTGTGTAAGAGGAGAGAACATCTGATCCAGGAAGCATAAGGCACTGTAGTAGCATTAGCAAATTAAACATTCAAACTTATGCAACAAAACCTCTGAGGTTTTAGTAGGAAGATATTCCATTTTCTAGTCACTCTACTTTCTCCAAAGAAGGTAAATAAGACCTTGATACTTTCTCTAAGAGGACCAGCTGAGCATTTCCTCCCAAAGAGAGTAAATACCAGAATTTCTCCAATAAAAGCTGCAGAAATTTGGAGAAAGTATGGAAGTCTTCATAAGGAATAAAATTAAGCAGGTCTGCTCTTTCCTCAAGGGACTGTTCTGACACTTGAATATCAACAGCTTCAGTACTCAGAATATTGGCTGAGGAAAGGATGATGTAAGAACAACTGTAGCAGTGATAAGCTACCCAAGGATTCCTCTGTGCTCAACAACAGAAAAGCTTTAATAATACCACTGGTAGTACAAAGCTAGAAAAAGTACCTTGCTTGTTATATTAAGGAAGCACCTCTTCCTGTAAGTTTTCATCACTCTTGCATGACACACATTTTTCCTCTTATGGTTGAAATAGATTGTAAAAGTCTCTTTTTCTTTTTTTTTTTTTTTTATTTCCCTTTTATCATGAGTCAAAATTGCTAATTTAGTGTGTATAAAGAGCTTGGATTATCCAGCATGTGCTAAACATAGCTACTGAGCATTTGCCACATATCAGAACTTCACAAATGTTGTTTGTAGAATTATCTATATTGACTACATTGGAAACATGGCTGATTAGCAATGATTACCACAGTAGTTTGAGAAGGCTTACAGATGGAACTCCCACTATCCTTTATGGACAGAACTTCTTGATATGTCTAAGCTTAAGCTTGGCATTCAGTGCTTCTTTTAAAGGATGACAACCAATAAATGCAAAAGTGGACATAATGTGGCGTTCAGGCAGCAGGTATAACAAAGAAATGAGGATGACTACAAATTTCTTGTCAGTTGGTACCCATAGGCTTCCATTAATTCCAGTGACTGACTTCTGAGTACAAGTATGGCACTTCTGTCTCTTGCAAAGTGAGGTGGTGATTATGGTTCTCTTCCTGAGCTAGGGGAATTAGTTAACATTAACATGGACAAAGGTTATGTGTGTTCTCATAGTAGTCTGGTACACTGTGTTCTGCAGTGTTCTGTAACAGTTTTAGGGGAAGGACTGCTGTGCAATGCAATCATCATTTCTGGCCATTTTCTGGGATTGTTTCTAAGCAATGAAGATGTTCTGGGATATATGAGAACTTTGTGGTGCCAAGAGAAAATGCAAAATGCTGTAAACAGAAAATTGCCTGGTTTGCAGTGTGGCAAAAAGGAGTCTCCCCTGTAATAGAATGGCTTCCTTGGCTTTGTCTTTACCTCTAATTTGTGAAATCTGCCATTTCTGCCTTTGACAGTTAGAACCAGATACAGAAATATGTTTGAATCAGAGGGAGCACTGCCTAAAATGGAACAATTTTTTTTTTTTTCTTCCCTAAAAGTTACCAAAGGGTCATTATTTACTACTCACATTGCAATAATTCCTTTGTTTGGACAAACTACTTCTTTTAATTTTTTGGACAGGTCTGGTTCCTGTGATGCAGAAATACAGTTCAGTAAAATGTCCATGTTAAATAAAGCCTGCTTCTTCCCTATTGAGGATAATGCAACCGAATATCAATTGCACTTAATTAATTAGTTTAACTTTACAGCAGTTTACAAATAATCCCCATGAGTTTTGTTGCTGCCTACTTGCTTGTCTGTACTTATTATTATGCTCACTGAAAGCGTAAACATAATTAAAATGCTTTCCTAGACTTTTTTGCCTCCTACATCGGAATGTGTACTTTGATTTCATGCCACTTCGTAAGAGTCTGTATTAAAATTCAGGCTCAGATCTTCTAAAAATACATTAGTTTCATCAGGTGGGGTATCCTGTAGGTCTGCACGTGGACCCCTACTTATGGAAGTTAATTAGTTGAGCTCTAAGGAGAAGCAGGGAAAAAGATTAAAATAAGGACCTGAATGGATATTTTTTCCTGCTTTTACTGGAGATAGTTATGGTGGGGTTTGAGTCAGGTAATATTTGCATTTGCTTTCTTGGCAATTTCTGATGCCTGGAAGCTCGACACCTAAAAATCACAGTGAAACAGGAAATTTCTTGGAAACTCCCTATTTGGAAACAAGTTTTTGGTGAGTAATATGATAAAACAACTAGTTGCTTGTTTTACTATCTAGCTGTCTAATGTTCGGCTGAACACTACTGCTGACTTTTCCAGGGTGGAGAGATACTGGTATAACCCCCGTCTTGTTCTCAGAAGACATTTAGATATTTTAAGGTTATTAGGTATAGAGTGTTAAAAGTTGAGGTATACTTTTCTTTTGCATGTCAAGAGAAGTTGCTCTTGTAAGGAGTCATTCCTGCCTAGAATATAATGCATGTCACATCATAAGCTGCCAGTAAGACTGCTACAGGGAAATGGCCACTTCAGGCCATGGACCTTCAGGGTGATGTTCCTCCCTGCCCCTGTCAAAACCCAAGTACCACTTAGCAGGTATACATCTATGTCTGATTCTCTGAAAATTTTGGTCCTCAGCTTGAATTTTGACTCTCCAGAGATATTCTGAGTACTCCTCCTGTACTGTGGAGACACTAAAAAGGTGTTCTAGACTGAGCGGGAGTAAGACCTCTTGATCAGAGTGTTCACATCATGGTCAGGCTAGTAGCAGTTTGCCAGTCCATCAGTCATAGGGAGTTCATTAAACTCCTTATAAACAGCACAATTTTGCAGCAAGTAAATCCATATAATACAGGTTGTAGCCCACATACATTTGCAAACTTTTCTAAGAGGATCTCAAGTCTAACCCACATTGAGAGTTTTCTAAACTCATATTTGCAGATATACCCCATGAACCGCCTTTTAAATCCACAAGAATAGGAGCACTTAACTCTCTGAATTGAAGGAATACCCCAGACCCTGTGTTAAGCCTGAATTCAACAACCTAGAAACAAGTTAGAGATTAAGGCAATTGACTGACCATGAAAATAAATTGCTATGTATAACTAGGCCAAATAGAAAGAATGGAGCAAAAAGGTTATGATATTTGTTAACATATTTGAAAAGGGCAAATACAGAGATGGGAAAATTTTTATTTTAGAATGGTTGGATGAAATTGAGCAATGAAAATCACTTTGAATCATGAAATACTCTTTGCAGCAAGATCAAATATTGCACAACTGAAGAGCCTAACAAGAAAAGCAAAAGAAAACTGAAAATTTCCATCATGTGGAAATCATGTTATGATAGATTTTGGAAGGTATCATCTGCACTGTACCAAGAGTGGATAGATGGCATAGTAACACTAGGAATTCCTAACCATGGTTGCATTTAGCCACTGATACAGAATATAAAAAATACAAGTGATCAAAAAACTGTCTTTCACAGAAGAATAGAGTTGTTCTGTAAAATCTCTCTTTATACAATGAAACATACTTGTGTTTGCTTTTTTTTAATATCTGTTGGTAATTCAGCATTATCAAGATTTAATTATTATGCTAGAAGAAATACTTTTGCCTACATAAACATGGCTGGTTGTGGGGTTTTTTTTTTAGTCTGAGTTGTATATACTTTTTCAAACTAGATGAATTGCAAAGACATGCATGTATATGTAAATGTATCACAAAACAGTGTAAAAAACCCGGAGCATCACAGTGACTCTAAAATGCATTGTAACTCTTGCAAAAAAAGATGGTATCTTTACTTTGAACAAGGGTTTTATCGTGCTCATAAATATATATAGCTGTGGGTATGTCGAAAGCAGCTAGCACAGGATTGCTTAGCTGAGTGGGAGGTGATGCAGGACTGTGCTATTAGTGAGCAGGAGGTGGGAGGTGACTGGGGCTGATGGGCAGGTGGGATACAGTATTTATGTACATATGTTTACAGGTATTTTTAGAGGAGGTATAAATATACAAATGTTAATTCCATGATACAGCTTGCCTCAAGGATGCATAGAGTGATGTAATAACCTGGAGTGAGGCAGCATAGTAGAGTGGTCTGAGCATGGCAACTGAGGCAGGAACACACAGGTTTTAATCCTGGTTTCTACACAGTAGTCCTTCTCAGTATTTGCCCTCCTCATGTATTCTAGAACAGCTTTGGCTGGACACACATGCTCAGACTGGGGTTAGGTAGTATATTGCACATGTACTTGTAGCTTGGTGACGGCATTTGTAGCGGTTAGTGATGTAGGAAGGTGGGCAGTAGCAGTGGAGGAATAACCCTCTCTATAAGGATTTTGTGCAATTTGCTTTTACTTAGGTTTTTTCGTATTCTCTCATTCAAGTTGTTGTTCCACTTAGTTCTGTTATTTAGTACACTCACATGAAATAACTCTCTGGGTTTTTTTTCTCACTGTTTATTAGTGAAACTAGACCAGTGGATCTTTTCATCATAAGTTTTATTAATTTTCTTTTTAAGATATGCACAGATTTTTCTCCAAGCCTACCTGCCCAGGAACTGTCAGTATCTCTCCAAATTATCTGGCTGGTTGTTAACTGTGGTGCAGTTTCAATAGGCCAGATGACATGTCTCCTCTTACTGGCAACGAACAATAATTTAAACAGCTAATTTCCCATCTCTGTCTAGTCTTCCTATTCCCCTCTTCTCTGCTTCTGTCCCTGCTATTGGATATTCTCACTGTCTCTGTATATCTAGCCTGGATATGCCTGGATAGCTTTCCCTTCTATTCACTTTCAGTTTGATAACCTAAGACCAGGATGAATGTACATGCATCTGCACTTTTACTGGTATTAGTAACGGTAATTAAGAATTTGTCTGGAATTTTTAGGAGGATTCATCTTGCTCTGGGTACAGATGACCCTGGTAGGATTTAAACATGGTGTAAACATGTCCTGTGAGGGAGATGTGGCAAAACTAAACTAGATCAAAGGACACAGAACTGTTACTGGGATGAGGATAAACTATGTACATCTGCAACAGGCTGTAGAAGAAAGCTGGGAAGCTGTGCACTGTCATTCTTAATGCTTACCAAATTGAGATACGTGGTGGATTCTGAGCATAAAGCAAATTAAATGGAAAAATGATCACTTGTTTAAGCTCAGTTTAGGCTACTGAAAAGTCCATCTGATACATATCTTTTGCTATCATGTGCATAGTATTTTGTTGCCTTGTTGTAGAAACAGCTTCATACAGCTCCTGCATTTTATATCTAAAAAGCTCCAGAGAAGAAGAAAAATGCCATTATACTCTCATACAGGTAGATTCAGGTGGTGCCAAGGATAGACTGAATTTCTTGTCAAGGCTATGAAGCAGCCCACAAATCTAGCTTAGCTTTCCCAAGTACCATCCATTATGTCCAGACAAAGGTTTGGTTTGGAAAATTTCCATTGACCTATTTAATTTGTTTCTTACCAGTGATGAGTACGGCATGCCTAAGGTCTGTGCTGGCCACAAGGTCAAACAACAGAGTCTCTGCATGTTCTGGCAGCACAGCTTCAATGCTCAGGAAGCCCAGAAGTCGTCTCCACAGTGTAACTACACAATAAGCTCTAGCAGTGTGCCTAACTCTGAAGGTGCAAAGGCTGAAAAACCTTATATGTAACATACACATTTTGCTTCTACATTTTTGCATTATTTTTACCAGGGATCTATCTTACTGAAGACTTCTTAATCAAAGAAACTAGCTATTTAATATCAGGCTATGCCTTAAATGTTTCCCATCCCTTGATGAAGCAGGTTGCATAGTCCCTGTATAATTGCGTTGCTCAGGACTAAACCCAGACTCTGCACCTGGAGAACATGAGGGAAGTACACTGGAGATACAGAGGGCATCCAATGAAAGTCACTGCAGCTTTTGACTCCTAGCTAATATTCACATTAGGAATGTATATACCTAATTATTTCAGGTTTATCATGTGCCTTTTGCCATGTATATATTACAAAACCACTTCAGAATGTATTCAAAGTGCCTTTCCACTTTCCCCCAATTGATTCCTATTAAAATCTAGTTCCTTTGGCTTGAAATAATGATTGACATTTTGTTGTGTCTCATATGTCATCTTAGATGGAAATTCTTTTAAAAATAAATGCAGCAATTAAATCCCCAGGCTGCTTGCATTTGTGCACAGATTGTTTTTAAGTAACTGATAAAGAATATGCAAAGTTTTCAATGAAGGTGCCAGCTTCTCTTGAGTGTGCTCTGTGCAATATGTGTCTTCCTTTATTTGCATTGTTTTTGTCACACAGAGATACTGGGATTGTTGTCATGTGTTCTGTGACAATTAGGGTTTCCAGATAACTTGGTATTTGTGCTTAGGAAAGAAATGTTTTTCAGCTCATCTCTGACATCCTGAAGCTGCTAAGAGTATAAGTGCAAGAGCTAAGACCTCATGATTTATTGGCACAATATGATCTATCGTCTGTATGGTACATTTCTACAAAGCAATACTGATTTGTGCTGAGAAACAGGAGGAGGTGGCATCAGCCTTAGCTGAAGTGGCAGCTGCAGACCAGCTCTCAGTAGTAATAGGTGGGTTTATGCATGTTTCCTGAGAGACTGGCTGTGATCAGTGCTTTTCTAGGGAATCATAGATTCATAGAATGGGTAGGGTTGGAAGGACCTTAAAGCTCATCTTGTTCCAAACTCCCTGTTAGTGTCTCACCACTCTCATATTGAATTTTTGCCTAATATCTAATGTAAATTTCCCCTTTTTCAGTCTGATTTTCCCAGGGCATGAAACTTGCTGGATAGTAGCTCATGTCCAAATATCAATAAAAGCAATCCTAACTTTGCCTTAACTTGCACATCACCTGTTCTTTCTGCTGCATGTTCCCAGAGGCCAAGTAATGCCTTCTCCCTGCTGTGTTCAATGTGGTGAATGTGTCCTGCTCAAATTACACATGACACTGTTTGCATACTGAGTTCTACAAGGCTGTTGCCTCTACAGTTGCATTTCAGTCTTCCCAAATCCTTTACTCACGTGATTGTGTCCTCCCCTTGAATTTACAGGCTAGGACTATGGGAGGACTGAGGATGCAGATGCAACTATTAGCAACTAATAGCAACCAACTATTATCAGCTGCTTTATATTGTTAGAACATAAGAAGAAGTTCTAAAAAGCGCTAGGCTGTGGCCCAGCGGTGAGGCCTGATTTAGAAAACGATTTGGCACAAGTGAAATGAATGTCCCCTTGCAAGTCAGTTTGTGAGGAAACAGGTGGTACATGGTTATTATAATGCACAGAGAACAACTCTCGGAATAAAACTGGAAATAATTCAAAAGACAACAGTGAGTCCTTTGTAAATAAAAAACCGGGGTATGATGTAACTGTCTTGTGATAAGCAGGGGTAGCCAGTGGGCAGCCAAGGACATAATGTTTTGTTCTTGTGGGTAATCACTGAGTAACGATGAGGAAGCAAATGGCAGCAGTTTAGGTGAAAGATTCCATGTCACTACTGTGCTGATCCCCAGCAAGCTGCCTCTCCCTGGGCTGTAGAGGGGAGCATCCAATTGTATTTGCTGGAAGAGGTTAATGAGCCTCCTCAGAAATATCAGGGAAGGTCAGCGCCAGTCTAACAAGACACAGTAGATTTGAACACAAGTGTTTCCTTGCCATTAATAGATGACACCTCCTCCTTCTCAGCCATATGAGAAAAACAAAACAAAACAAAACAGCGAAGAAGGCATAAGCCTGAAATGGCAGGTATTGGTCTTCCTGATATTTTTAGGTATTATTATCTTGTAGGGCAGATTATGAAGGACTGAAAAATGATGAACGTAACTCAATAACTCTCTTTCTCCTTGCCTCCCTCCTCCAAAAAAAGAAAGTGGGGGTAAAAGGAGAGAGAGAAGAAAGAAGGCTCTCCTGGCAGCCTTGGGATAGTTAGTTTAAAAAGCAGGTGTGGGGGGAAATATGAGAAACAATCTTGTGGGATTCAGTGAGGAGACACTTCAAAAATATAATTTGATTAGGACACAGCCTGTATGATTCAACGAGGGGGAGGAGGTATTGCCTGGAATATGCATCTGACAAACTTTCACATCAAGAATTCCTAAATTACTGTCATGCAGCCATGAGGTAGGGGACAAAACAGCTTGTGGAACAGACAACTTTTTTTTTCAGACTCCTGAACTGCAACCTTTTGAGTTGGCATCTATGATGGAATCAGCACCATGAGTTGCTTTTGCTTCTGGTTTCATTGATATATTCCACCTTACTTTTGTCACAGCATTGTGTGCTGCATACCCTTCCTAAGTTCTCTGTTGGACTGGAGGGCAGGTAAGAAAAGTGCTTCCTTCACTACAATGTGCAAGAGAATGTCAGGTTTAATATGAAAATGATTCAGGCTTTTTGCCTGATCAGGTAGGCTTTGGCACCATTGCAGAACATCGTTCATTCACTGACATCTGTTCATTATTTGTTATATCTGGAAAGATAAAGAATAAAAGAAAGTGATTTACAGAAGTGCAATCAATATCAAGAAGTATTTAAATGTTTAAAGACTGCAGGCCCTAACCTTTAGCTATAAATGGAATGCAGAATGCTGTGTTTTGCATCATAGCACAATGGAGATTAGGCAGAATCACAGTGTGGGACCTGCTCCAGCTACTAAAGGAAATGTGAGGGACAGAGCAGCTTCTGAAATTTTGTTCATTTTAGTGGCATTTCTGTCAGGGTTACAAGGAGGATTATACAGGATAAAACTGCACAAATGGTAAAATGCTAACTATTTTCTTTCAAAGAACTGAGTTCTTTTCACAGTCTTTCCGTTTTTTATCTGATGGTCTTCAATTTATAAGTCTGCTGTTTGGTACACTCATTCACACAGAAAGTTGTGCAGGTGTAATTTTTACATCAGGTGTAGTTATCCAGCTTCTGCAAAGCAGGCAGCCAGAACTTGGCTGGTATCTGTTTTGAATAACAGCACTCTCCCACTCATGCTAATGACTTACAACTGGAGGTCTCTTTTTGTTGTAACTGAAAGTGAGAGGAAATAAGTGTTGAAAAAGGAGACTGCTTAGTGCAGTGCTAGGAACATTAACTTTGAGAAAAGAGGCTGGGTGCCCTAGCTGCTTTCTGGATGAAACATTTCCTGGCATGAAATAGAGAATTTGTGTAAAATACAAAACCAGTCCTGGGAGCAACAAGTAGAAAACCTGTGTATGCACACTGTATGTTACATCATGGTGTCTCTTAAATTAGTAGGCTTTGATTATTACTATTTTGATGTTACACAAAGCAAAAGTGAAGAACTACCCCCAGCAAGCAGTCTCTGGCTCTTCAGAGGCCTGGGGTACAGAAATGTCTTGTTCTGAATACACATCATAGAATCATAGAATGGTTAGGGTTGGAAAGGACCTTAAGATCATTTAGTTCCAACCCCCCTGCCATAGGCAGGGACACCTCAGATTTTGGCAGGAGGTGCACATACACAGTTCAGGATTTCTTATGTAATTATGTGTAACGGTTAAGGAATAATTTCATTCCAAGTAGAAAGAAGCATGTTGTCTTTTGAATTGGTAAAATGGTGGGATTTTGTCCTTAACATGTTTAGGAAACCTGGGGCTTGTTGTAGAGCTAAATGAAGCACTGTAAAAGATGGCTATTTGCACAAGGTCAGCATTAATATGTTAGCACTGTATGGAACAGTGTATGAAAGTAGAAAATTTCCCTTACAGGTGTGTCCAACTTTTTTGGCATCAGTGTGATCTTCTGCTTGGAGGCCTATTCTATATAGCAAATTTTTGTTTATTAGAGGTTAAATAGTTAGAGTGCACTAGCTTGAACATTTTCCTTTAAAGTACTGCCCCAGAGAAAACTGGACAGAACTATTAATTTTTGATTTTTTATTTGTATTTTTAGGCCCTAGTTCAGCAGTGCACACTTAATCATATTTGAGACCTCACCTGGAGCATTGTGTGCAGTTCTGGTGTCCTCAACATCAAAAGGACATGGAGCTGTTGGAACAAGTCCAGAGGAGGCCACGAGGATGATCAGGGGACTGGAGCATCTCCCATACAAAGACAGGCTGAGAAAGTTGGGGCTGTTCAGCCTGGAGAGGAGAAGGCTGCATGGAGACCTCATAGCAGCCTTCGAGTATCTGAAGGGGACCTATAGGGATGCTGGGGATGGAGTCTTCATTAGGGACTGTAGTGGCAGGACAAGGGGTAACAAGTTAAACCTTAAACAGGGGAAGTTTAGATTGGATCTAAGGAAGAAATTCTTTCCTGTTAGGGTGGTGAGGCACTGGAATGGGTTGCCCAGGGAAGCTGTGAATGCTCCATCCCTGACAATGTTCAAGGCCAGGTTGGACAGAGCCTTGGTTGGCATGGTTTAGTGTGTGGTGTCCCTGCTTATGGCAGGGAACTGGATGATCTTAAGGTCCTTTCCAACCCTAAATATTCTATGATTCCTTCAATGCACTGAAAGTGCATTGTAGCATACTGAAACTCATGGGATACATGGGATGTAGTTACAGAACTACAGGTAGAGCTGAACTGAGCTAAAAAAAAATACCAGAATATGGATATAAGATTTCTGGATATGCTCTTCTGCCTTTGTGTTTATCTGATTTCTAATGAAAACCATGCAATGGTAGCCATTGATTAGATCAGAACTTCCCAAAAATTTCCCTAGTGTTACACAAAACAATTAAATATTAACTACACTTTTTTCACCACACTTTTTTAGAAATGGTATAATGATCCCTAAACTAAGAATGTCTAGGTATAAAGTCTTTAGAGTTTGAAAAATCTCAAGGCTATGAATTTACATCAATTTTGCCTTGAAGAAAGGGTGGTATGAACTTGGTGGTTGTCAGTTTGATACTAGCCCAGAGTTTTGGCTCTATAAATAAGTTGTCAACTGTTGCTCTATTAACTTAGGGTCCATTAAAAAAAATAACAACCCTGTGAATGTATATAGTATTTTACATTTAAATATAACTGGGGCTGGGCTTCTGAAAAGGGGTATTTCACCTCCTGAGAGATTCACTAATACACTCAGGGATAATGAAGGTAACCCCCTAGTAATAATTATGGTCAGAATATTAAGGTCAGACTCCAAGGGTCAGGATAAAAATTTGACAGGTACATTGAGAATTCCAAGTATAAAACACGAGGACCACTGCATATCTCCTGATTTTGTTTCTAGAAGAAATTATATGAATGTTGTTAAACCAACAAACTTGCTGATCTGTATAATTTTCCTTCATTTTTAGGGAATGAAAAATAATGAACATTCCAGGGAAACTGTTGAAAATGTTGAAATTTCAGTTCCCTTAAGAAAAACAAAACAAACCAAACAAAACAAAACCCAAACCCTTTCAAAAAAACCCCCAGATTCTGTGTTAACAGACATGTTACTTTACATGGGGGAAAAATGATCGACTTGTTTTACAGTAATACCTCTTTTACACAGTATGGCTTAGGAAAGTAACAGGTTATTTCTAACCTTGGTTTAAAAGAGGTTTCCTTTGTCAGCTGTGGGAGGAAATCCGTATCTTATTTTAAATCTTGTTGGAAATAAATGACAATGACCAGCTTTATTAGCTGAAGCCTCAAATGCAGGTATAAATATTACAGGCAAGTGCAGACTATTTTAGTTAAGGATAACTTGTAGCATCTGCTTCTTCAGCAGCAGTGGGGAAAAGAATAATTCTGAATAATTCACAAGCTTTGTACCAAAAAGCAGGGAAACTGGAATTGTTTAGTTGAAGACCAGAGCTCATGAGCTCTATCAGGGGAAGTAGAAACTCTATTAGAGAGTCACAGTGGTGTTTCTTACAAATAAGAAGTGATGGGTTTCTCTCATTTTCTAATTATCTTCTGTTGTCTCTAAATGGGAATCCTCACATCTATGTATAAACACATAGAAGTTGTTGTATAATCTAAATAAGCTGTATAGAAAGTGATGAGAAAATGACGTTTCCAGAATGTAGCTCATCCCACGTATTTAACTTCCTATTGACAAGCTTCTGACAACTTTTAAACTGGAAAGCTTCATGTTTAATCCTCCTTCTCAGTTTCATTCCTTATCAGTTTCAAATATAGTCTCAGGTTATTACATGGTTGGCAGGAGATAGGACTTGCAAAGGCGCTACAGCAAGTATTTACGGGTCCGTGAACTTTCTCACTTTTAGAGGCATACTGCATTGAGAAACCAGTTTAGCTCATTTTCCTAGCCACAGAGTGCAACTCAAGTGTTTGGAGAGCAGTTTTTCAAGTGAAATTGGTATGATGCAAAGTTGTATCCAAACCTATTCCTGACTGCCACATCACTTAAGCTTCAAAACAGGTTCTTAATGAGCTTAATCATATTTTAATCTTTTTCAACATTATTACAATTGCCTTTGGCAAAATTCAGTAGTACACTGAGCTCCACATGACTCAGACTCAAACCAGGTTTTGTGTATTCAATTCTTTGTGAATCACCACTTCTTTAGGCAAGTCTTTCATTTTTTGGTGGTTTGCACCTTTTGCAACGTTATTGCAAATGTGATTAAAGAGAATAAGAAATGTTACTGGTTCTTACAGTTGCTATTCGCCATCTAGTCAGGGTGAAATTGAAATATGTCCACTCCCTTCCTTTCTCTCTACAGCTGGCACAAAAGAAGAGTGGGGTTTGGGGGTTCTTTCTTGAGGATATTTGTCTATTCTTGCTGGGTTGCATAAGCTGAAGTGGAGATTGTGGCCTATTATATCTCAAATAATAGCTATTTTGATTCTCACAGGCTTCCCTTAGCTCAGCTTCATGTCTACAAATACCATGGTTCTTTTTGACTTTAAGATCATCACTGGTAGATCTGTCATAGTGTATTTCATCCTCTGTTCTTTGCAGTCCTCTCATATACCTGTGTGAAATTTGAAAGAGATTCTGCAAACCTTAGTCATGGGGAACAATGCTGTATTGTACAAGAATGCTTCTTTGAAATGCAAGTTCTTTGTTCTGGAAAACAAACCTAAAAAAGAATCACTTTCTCTTGATCAGTGTGGTTCTGGAGTATCCTGAATGTGCACAGGGTACTTAATATTTCATTCTTCCCTTCCCACAATTTGCATCATCAGTTGGAAGCAGATCCTGGACTGGTACAACTTGATTCTTTCTTTCTAACCTATAAATTATGTAGAAACTTGAAAAAGAAAGGGTGTAACCCCGATTATATTGTGGTTTTTGTTTAACAGACAGCTTTCCTGTCTGTCATTGGTTCCCATATCCAGGCACCAAGTGTGCATATGCAGCTGAGTTCACCAGGGACAGAGGGATGAAAAGTGAAATTATAATAATATTGAACTTTAGGCTTGAACTCAACCTGCAACCTGAAGCCAAGAGAGGAATCATCACCAGATTTTATTTCAGTGCCCCTCACTTACTCCATTGGTAATTCTCTGTTGCCAGTGCTTTTCAATTAAAGTGTGTTACTGCACAATGTCCAACTTTTAAGACCCCTACAAATTCTCTCGGTAAGCTGCTTCAGGTGATTTTAAGTGGAAAAATATTCAGAATGTCACAATAATGTATTTTCTAATTGAACATTTAAACAGAACATACTTTATGTTTTCGGGAGCATGCATGTGCATAAAAATAGAATCAAACTGAGCATATGCATTGGACTTCCAGCAGGAAGATAGGCCAGAAGTGCTGCTGAGGTCCTTTCTAACTGGAATGATGCTAAGATTCTTCTGTGATTGCACATTTTTTATGTCGCTAACTGCATGTAAAGGCTTAACTCTAGCAAGGCATTTAGTATGTAGGTCCTGGGATGAAGAACTTGAAACTCCTCTTTTTATTTTTTCTTCTACTGAATTACCAGCCAAATGTAGCCTCCCTCCCTTTTCCTTTCATTCTTCTCCATCTCTTATGCTTGTTTCTCTTACAAGTATGGCTATTTCTTTTAGATTATGACTCCATATAGTAATACAGAAGTAGTATACTTTCTCAATTGAAAATACCACTGTTTGCTATGGAAGTGCACATTTAACAAAGCTTCATGCCAGATCCTTGGGCTAGAAGATTTTGAGAGGCAGAAGTCTTTGCCTCCAGCCAGTCAGTTTGATTTCTACGGATGACAGAATTGGTGATCTGCAATTCCAGTTGCTTAATGGTTTTGCTTTACTGGGATGTTTTTGTACTTTGATTGTATGCTAGACAGTTATGATAATTAAAATAATTATGGAATGTGGAAGCAATGCATGATGGAAAAGCAGAGTATCCTTGGTTTGCCTGTTGTTGAACCTTGACTATGTAGAAATAGCCAGACTGAAGTGAAACCATATGCTTAGAGAACAAATATTACATATTGTCGTTTCAAAATGGCAGGTTATCATCTACACTTCTGAAGACTGTAATATGCTTTCCTGGGGAAAGTTAATAGACAGGTCACTCTCACAGGTCTGCTTCAGAAGAGAGACTGGGAATTGGTTCCAAGTCATATTTTTGGTTCCTGTTGCTTCTGTGTCCCAAGGGAAATAATTGTCTCTAGCTCTCTTCCTCAAACAGACCTGTATCCTTTTCATATTGTCAATGATATGCAGAGAAGTGCAATATTCATGTTAAATTTGCTGACCAGCTATGCTGAAAGTGTGATATGTACAGTGGAGAATTTAATTTTTAATGAAATTCCCTAATCTGTTTTGTCTAGGCCACTGCTAAATCAGGAGATACTTCCAGACATCTCTCAGTCACTTCTTACCAATGTACAGCTCTTTGGGGATGAAAATCTCAATATCCCAATATAAACCCCTTGAGCTACTCTATGTATCTAAATTAACGTTTGTGAGAGATCCATGAAGCAATATCAGAAGACAGTTACTGCTGTAATAAGGAAACAAGAATGTTGGAGTGTAATCAAATTAAAATTATATGCACATAAATAAACAACGTAATCATTTTATTAAATGTGTAAATCATTTTTTTATTTCTAGAATGATTTCTTTTAGCAGGTCATGAAATATTTAGCATGAGAGATAACAGACTTCATTACACAGAAACTTTTGCAGCCTTTCACAGAAGAGAAAGGCTGTCATTATGCTCTCTAGAAAAATGGATCCTGAAACAGTTGAGTCAGGCGTATTTGACATTGCTCACAGCGCAGACTGTTGTTGATATTTGAAGACAATCCAGCTCTGAGTTGTAATTATGATGACAGATCTATTCGTGTTTGTTGGTGCTGAGGATAGACAGCTGTTTTCACATGCTGGCTTACAATTTGACAACTGCAGTCCCAACAAATGCTTTTGATGTTCATACATGACAGAAATAAAAAGATCAAACATCACACACATAATGGCCCACTCTCCTTATCTTTAGCTTACTGTTGAATTCATAGAAATACAGGTCTTGAAGGGACTTTGAGGGATTTACCAGGTCAGCTCTGAGGCAGAGTCATGGCTACCCAGAGTGCAGCAATCTGTGTTGCTTTGTCTCTGCTTACAAAAAAGGAGGGTTTTCTGGATGCGTCTGGATTGACTTTCCAAGGGATAGACTATTTTACTGGTTTTGCTTCAGAATTTCCTTGGCCTACATTAAATCAGTTGCTGAATTCTTATACCTTCCCATTTGATCCTAATTGTAGACTTGTCATTCTTTCTAAATATTAATTTCTACAGCAGCCTCCACAGTGGAAGTCTTGGCTTCAGCTTTAGGTGTTACTCTGCTCAGTCTTTCTGCTTACCTTGCTCTTCCAGTACATCAGCTACTCTTCATTCCTATTTTACCTTCCCTATCCTGCCACATACTTGAAGCTAGAGCTGTTACTCTATACCGAGCTATGACTAAATGACTAAGGATAAAGAAATAAGCTGTAACTTCTTGTCCATCTACAGAGCCACCCTGTGAATTTGCTTCACTAAGCAAGAATAGTGGCTCTATTATCCTTTCATTTGTACTCAGGTGATTCATTCATGCTCAGTTACTTCTCTATATATTTTGTAGGACAGACTCAATATGAAATATATATCTATGTATTGTCAGGAGTCAAACCTGTGTTCTTTAAATTTTTTTTCCTATAATTTTGTAAAAAATGAAATTAAGAAATCAGTATGTATGATTTTACTAGATGCAACACTGAAGAATATTGATTTTGGCTATAGTACTGCCACCCCACGTATTCAAATGACATTTTATTTCCTACTCTGCATTTCCGAACAGCAGGCTGTTTTAGCTGCTGCAGTCACATCCAAAGAAAAAGCACAGATGTTCCACATTTTTCTTTATGAAACTGAAGAACTTTTCAAGTTCACTAGATAAAATGCCACCAAAGAATCAATCAAAAACATTGTACAATAGATGACATTGTCCTAAAGAGATGAAGAAAATGAACTATTTAAATCACCAGTAGCACTCACAAGGCATACTTGATATAATTAGCAATTGTGTGCTCGACAGGCACACATGGTAAAAGATAGTCAGTTCCTTCCTACTACTCTAATAATGGGAGATTACATATAGATGTCTATTCAAAAGAGAGGATACAAGACTGTTGCCAACAACTGTAAGGGAGAAAGAGAGAGAGAGAGAGAAAGAAAGAAAGAAAGAAAGAAAGAAAGAAAGAAAGAAAGAAAGAAAGAAAGAAAGAAAGAAAGAAAGAAAGAAAGAAAGAAAGAAAGAAAGAAAGAAAGAAAGAAAGAAAGAAAGAAAGAAAGAAAGAAAGAAAGAAAGAAAGAAAGAAAGAAAGAAAGAAAGAAAGAAAGAAAGAAAGAAAGAAAGAAAGAAAGAAAGAAAGAAAGAAAGAAAGAAAGAAAGAAAGAAAGAAAGAAAGAAAGAAAGAAAGAAAGAAAGAAAGAAAGAAAGAAAGAAAGAAAGAAAGAAAGAAAGAAAGAAAGAAAGAAAGAAAGAAAGAAAGAAAGAAAGAAAGAAAGAAAGAAAGAAAGAAAGAAAGAAAGAAAGAAAGAAAGAAAGAAAGAAAGAAAGAAAGAAAGAAAGAAAGAAAGAAAGAAAGAAAGAAAGAAAGAAAGAAAGAAAGAAAGAAAGAAAGAAAGAAAGAAAGAAAGAAAGAAAGAAAGAAAGAAAGAAAGAAAGAAAGAAAGAAAGAAAGAAAGAAAGAAAGAAAGAAAGAAAGAAAGAAAGAAAGAAAGAAAGAAAGAAAGAAAGAAAGAAAGAAAGAAAGAAAGAAAGAAAGAAAGAAAGAAAGAAAGAAAGAAAGAAAGAAAGAAAGAAAGAAAGAAAGAAAGAAAGAAAGAAAGAAAGAAAGAAAGAAAGAAAGAAAGAAAGAAAGAAAGAAAGAAAGAAAGAAAGAAGAAAGAAAGAAAGGAAAGAAAGGATGAGAAAGTTTAATTAACAAGTACTACCCAGAGAGATATTTTGAAGAAAGAATGACTCATAGGATAATAATGCAATTTTGCCACTGGCCAGGATAGGGAGGAAGAATATAAAGGAACAGCTCGCTTTTAATGAAGTAGATTTAGTTGCTGTATATTTAGGAGGTTGAAAACATACCTTTGTTACATACTTACTCATATCCCTTCTGTATGTTCCTAGTTTGCTAAGTTTAAAAAAAAAGTGGGGGGCTGCTTTCTCTCCTACTGCCTGGCAAGGTCCAAAGGTCTGAGATACATCTTCTGCAAGGGAAAGAACTCTTTGTGCCAAAAATAGTGTCTATAGAAAAATAGAGTCAGAATAAAATGTAACATTTTGCCGAAGATTGCCTCTTGATCCAAAGTTTTACATGCTTTTCTGGAGTTACAAGGGGTTTTGAAAGTAACACTTTTCAAAGGTGGTTTTCTGGTACCACTAATACCACTGGATCTCTTATGACTTTACCAAATACTGTTCTGATGGGATCTGTGGCCATTCAGATATAGTGCTTTTAATTAACCTTATCAATTCAATAGGAGGAATTTCATTAAAATCTCAGAAGATTGTCTGTATTCCCCTCCATTCTTTAGAGATGCACTTCGATGGGGCTAGGATGTTTCTTGGAGTATCCTGAGAAGCTGCATACCAGTTACAGGCAGAAACATATCAGAAACATATCCCTTAAAAGCCACTGCTCACTGTATTGACTTGTAAATTCATCATAAAAAAGGAGTAATTTCTCAACAAAACTGTGCCAACCCATTTTCATTGTGGCATCTTCAGATGTATGCCAGTTCCAACTTCCTTTGGCAAAAGAAATTAGAGATGGAGTAACCTGGCAACAAATGAAATTGTTCATTGTACTGCCTGAAGAAGAAACTGGATTTTACCTAATGAGGCTGGATGTAGTGCTTCATTTGGCAGCCTGTGATCACATTAGGAACAATGTTTGCTCAAGATTAGCAAAATGGTTTGTAGCAAGTGTAAACAAATACTGCTAGCCTCTGTTTCCATAGCACAATTCCCCATTTTAGGAAGCAGTTGTCTATCCCAAGAACTTAGTAAATAATTACATAGTGATATATTTCAGACAGACCTAATGGGTACTGAAAAGATGGAAGATTTCAACAGGGACACCCTTGAAAATGAATTCTATGGTGTACTGTTATTTGGAGCAAAGGAGTTTTTGCCATAGACATGAATAAATTCCCTGGGTTTTGATACTGTGATAACCTGGCACTTCATTAGAATCTTCAACTTCTATATCATCTTAGTGTTTAACTTAGTCCTTGATTGGAAGTGGTTCATCTGGGTGATATAGATGAATGGGCACAGCAAGGCTGTATTGTATCTTTTTCCCAGCAGTTGTTTCTAATGCTTTATCTTTGGACAGTGTAACAGGGAAGGTCAAGTAACTTACCTATTTTGTAAGAATAATTTTTACACTATTACCTCTGGGCTGTCCAAGAGCTCTACCAAAAAAAGTGGTTTAGTACTAGAAAATCACCACGTTTGTTGTACTGTCAGTTCAGAAGTGCCTTGTGATGTAAACCAGGCTTTCTTAATTGATCATTGTATTACAATAGAGCGTCCATTATGTCATTCTGACACATGTCAAGTATATCCTGCTGTTGAAAGCAAGAGATGGCAAAGAGCCCATTTATTTCAGGTGGATCTCATGACTCTTGAACACAAGTCAAAGTTTCAGCCCTTGTAAATGTATAAAATGTGAAGCAAATAATCCTAATAGCTACAATATGTATTTTAAAGTATTTTAAACACCATAGAGTTATATACTAATAATATTTTGTCTGTGTTACATTCTGCCTGTTTTTCTAACTGCAGCTTTTTCAATATTCAAAATAGTTTAATGAGCAGGTTGTGTTAATATGCCATATGAAGATACTCTGGGCTTTGTGCAGGAAAAGAGGTTTATAAAATTTTAAATACAAAAAATAAAGCACTTCTCCACTATTATTTTTGTTTTCAGCTTAGGAAATTTGCAAAGATCTAAAACTAATGTGATTCATTTATAGGAGCAGACATGGCTTATTTGACCCCAGCAATGCTTGTAAGGCATAGGTACCTGAAGACAGAACTAGGGCTGAGCATCTGAGCTTTTCTAAACCCAGTATCAGTATCCTGAAAAGAAAGCTTTTGCCCAAAGCTGTCACAGGATGTATAGATTTACTGATAAAAGTGAATCAAATGAAGCTAAACAGAACATACATATTTTCATGTCTTGAGTTTGATTTTAGTTTTAAGAAACTGTATTATGATCAATGTGCTTCAAGAACCAGAAAAGTGAATACAAGTCCATAGTACTGGTCTATATGCTGCCCACCAAGCAGTTCTTGTTGGAATTGTTATTGAGAATTTCTGATTTTTTTACCTTTCTTCAGTATTAATTATTAATCCCAGAGCCACAACCAAAGGAAATCAGAAGTTTTGGCTTGGGTAGATTTGGTGAAGCAGTATTAGTTAGTTTATTAGAGAAAAAGAGAAATTGTATATGTAAGAATTACAGAAGGCAAACGAGTTCAACTTGTGATTTTTCATATTTATTTTATTTCTTTTTTCTTTTCTCAGTGGCTTTATATCTCGGGAGCAGCCCCAGGAGCTGCTAGATGTTTCTACTTGCTGCTCACCCTTTTGTGTCATGAGACCACACATGAACCACAGCACACAGAGCTGTGAAGCTCTGTACAGCAAAGACAGAATAAAGAGGAAGCATATAGAGCAGAGGGAGAATTAGGAGATCTCATATACTTGGTAGTTTTATCTTTCAGTTTCCAAACATAATCTCACAGAAGCAAGGTCTCAGTGTCTATTGCCAGTCCTACAGCTTGGATGACACTGGTAATTCTGTTTGAAAGTTGTTATGGCAGGGAAGGAGCAGACCTCTATAAAGTAGAATATATTGATTGGTGCCTAGAGATAAAGGTTTATTAGTGAAGGTATGGGAGGATATTTTCTGAATGGAATATTAACTCTTGTTCTTCTTTCTGTATTATCTAAATGAATTTAGAGTTACTTTCAATTGGATTTGTTAGAGTACTTTAAAGGGGTAGGGGATGTACTACTTAATTTAAAAAAATTGAAGCATTTTAGTGGCCTCTGTACATTCAGTATTGAATCTGACCCACTGGTGGTCTTAAAATGAAACACCTCACAAAAACTGCCGTGTGATCATGAGACTTCAAGGAAGTAAGGAAGCCTATAGACTTCCAGGATCTTCAGGCTTCCTCATATGTGAGTGCTGTGACAGCTTGCCTGTTCCTTCCAGGAGCTTTAGGAACATTTATTAAAGGCTTTTCAGATTGAAATTTTAAAAATACTTCAGTTCTTTTAAAGAGGTTTTTGAAAGATCTCAGAATGCCTGATAGAATTGGAATTCTGTTTTATTACCTACTTTACAGTTTTATTTCTGAAAGCCCAGGAGCATGTTTACAACTATTCCATTCTGGCAGAGAGAAAACACTTTAATGATAGCCATGTGTAAATAATGGACAAGTGACTTTTCTAGGGTGAGTTTTGATTGCATTGATTCTTATTTTTAGGAAGAGGTACAGAAAGATTGGTTTTCTCTTGCACTCTCTTGGCTTTGTGTTGCGCATGTTCCCAGTTAGCATAGCATACAAATGCTTAAACTGAGTATGGTTTTGGCTTCCCTGCACACTCTGTATTTTATGGGAGCACTTAAAAATTGTTTTTCAGCATTTTTTAATGCTGCAAACTCAGCATTCAAGTTGTATCAGAGTGAATTTCAATTTTAAGCTTAAAGTACCAAACATGTTTTTGGTACTAACAAATGACCCCACTGCTTAAGCATTAAAACATAAAAATCCAATTAAAACAAAACCGGGAAACAACTTGAAGCTATTGTGGGATATCAGTACAGGCAGGGTGGGAATCATCTAGTATTCCAATAAGATTGTAACAAGATAACATATTTCTCTGCAAAGATTAAACCAGGTAATTAAATAAAGTAACATCTGCTTTTTTCTTTATATTCAATTAGCTGTGAGGCAGCTTTAGTTTTACAATTATATTAGAAGGAAAAAATTATTCGCACAGTAACATTTTTATGTCTCATAAATGGATGTCCCACAGCTGCTTATAACTGCACAGGCCTATGGATACACATGAAAAGCCATGTTTCACTATATAATAATCTATTTATGTTGGCACAGTTTTGAGGTCAGCATATTGGAGGCAGAACAACAACAGTTCAACCATGTCTTTGTTGTAATAGGTTATGACCCCAAAATATTCCATTTCAAATAGGATTTAATTTAATTAATCGAAGAGATCAACACTTCTCAGAAGCTTCAATGAATTTTGAAGTTGTGGAAGTAAAGATCAAGAAAGTATTAAAAGAAATAAATCTGTCATGGTGATTGGGGCATTTTTACAAACTGCACCTGAATGACTGGGACAAAGGTACCAAATCTGACTCACTTTTCACAAGGAAAGTCATACTGTTGCCACAGCTTCAGTGTCTGCTGAAAATTTTTAAGCAGTGTGTAAAGGAACACTTCAAGAACATAAGGTATGCAGAGAAAGCATACAGAGAAGAGATTGTATACATGGAAGCATGCAGAGAAACCATGCAGGGAATGGCTTTGCAGAGTGCATGGACCAGCCAATTAAACAACAGTGAAAGACAGTATCCAAAAGCTCAGTGCATCTACACAGCTAAAAACATGACAGCAAAAGAAACAAAACCATAAAAGGTATTTTGTGGGACTGTTCTACTTTCTGTCTGAAGTCATGTAGCGATTTGGGCCCACAGGGATGCTGGAGAGGGACTCTTCCTTAGGGACTGTAGTGATTGAACAAGGGGTAATGAATTAAAATTTAAACATGGGAGGTTTAGATTGGATCTAAGGAAGAAATTCTTTCCTGTGAGGGTGGTGAGGCACTGGAATGGGTTGCCCAGGGAGGTTGTGAGTGCTCCATCCCTGGTGGTGTTCCAAGGTCAGGTTGGACGAAGCCTTGGATGATATGGTTTAGTGTGGGGTGTCCCTGCCATTGTCAGGGGGGTCAGAACTAAGTGATCTTAAGGTTCTTTCTAACCCTAACTCTTCTATGATTCTATGATTGGCTACTAGCAGTAACTGATGTCTAGTGCTGGGGTCATAGAATCATAGGAGAGTTAGGGTTGGAAAGGACCTTAAGGTCTGTTGATTACCTCCTAGAAATAAGTTCTTAGTTGTGGATAAGTCAAGTTGAAAAACTGAAGGGAAGAACTTAAAACTGCCAGAAAACACTATCCTGAGGAGAAATGGTATACCTCATATTCTTCCTTTATGCAAAAGGCTTTTCCCCCACTGTCTGCAAAGGATATTTTTGTGGATTTTAAATATATTTCCTGATCTTTGATTCCTCCTGTGCACAAGGATATGAAAATGTAAACATATGTATGTAAGCATATTTGAATATGCTCATACGTATTTTAATACATACAAATATTTGAATATAAGGAGCATATTGAATGTGTGTGGAAATATATATATTTAGTAAATATATACGTCCAGGGGAAAGGATAATTTAGTTTTGGTTGAAAAGCTGTCCCAGTTTTCTAGAAATATATTCCTTTAGAACTGTCAGGTTCAGCCATAGAAACCATTTAAAAGTAGAAGTGAAGCTGCACACTTTGCAAAAGCATCATCTGATATATGAAGTTTTCACTTAGCACCAGTTTGGCTAGCAAACATTTTCATGAGCATCCTGGTCCCTCTTTCTGGAGCACACTCTGTGTTGGTTCTACCACTGTTAGAGTCAGCATCAATCAAATATAAAAGAACAGCATGTAGGTATAAAAGCACTGAACCAAACCTGCTCACAAATATAGAAAAAAGACATTTCAGTAAAGTCAAGGAGTATACCTCACAAGTGCTGAGTATCACCTGATATCTGTGACTCTTGCTGTCACAGATATCAGGTGATCTTCCTGTGTTCCAGAGAGACACTAGAACATTTTGCTTCTCCTGACCCCTGCAGCAACTATTCTCTCATTGGCCTGAGCAGCACAGCTGTAAACCTTCCTTTTTTGAAATAGCTGAGGAGCTGGGGCTACTGGTGAAGCGCCCCAGGGTCTGGCTTTATAGACCCATCATGACTTGAGGTGAGGGATGCTGTTACACGGTCATCTTAAATCACATTAGACTTAGCCTGAATAAGGTTAAATGCATACAAAAGCATTGTTCATAACATTCAGAATAAACAAAGTTACAAGTTTATAAGAAAGCATAAAATAATATGAAAAATAGCCAACACACTACCCAGCATTTAATCTACTTACATAAAAAATGTTTTTCTTTTCTTCATTTCCCCTGAGTACAGGCGCAGAGTTAGGAAAGCCAAACCTCACTTGGGAATAAAACTGGTAAGAGATGTGAGGGGCTTTTTTAGATATGTTATCAGTGAAAGGAAGATTAGGGAAAATGTGGGCCTTCTGTGGAATGGGGCAGGACACCTGGTGACAAAGGACATGGAAAAGGCTGAGGCATTCAGTGCTCCCTTCTTCTTGGTCTTTACTGCTAGAGTTTTGCTGTCTGGAATCCCAGGCCCTCAGAGACCAGCAGGAAAGTCTTGAGCAGGGAAGACATACCTTTGGTAGAGAAGGACCAAATCAAGGGACATGTAAATACAAGGGACGTACACAAGTCCATGGAACCTGATGGGATGAGTACATGAGTGTTGCAAGGCTTTGAAAGGTTGTGGTGACTGGGAGAGGTTCCTGAGGACTGAAGAAATCTTCCAGGCCAGGTTTTGATCTGAAAGGTATCTTGTCAACAGTTGTTAGCAAAAATGAAGCGTAGTCACTTTGAATATAAAAAAAAGTTTGAAAAACTGGGAAATGGCTACTTTGTTTTCTGTGAAAAAGCTACATGGAAGGAACTAAATTAGTGCTTTGTATTATTTTAGAAGTAGTGTGTGATTATGTAGTAATGTTGTGCTAGGAATATGTAATCTTAAAGGATAGAGTTAAGGTTGTATTTATAACCTTCATATTAATATACCTAACTTCCTTACATATACTTGTGTCCTCAGCATTCTCCTCTATTGTACTTTGTGTGTATAAGAAAAGAAGTATTAGTACTTACTAATATTTCAGGAAACAGAAATTTGTTCTCTCACTGCATGATTTTTATCATAAAAGAAATCAGTAAATACTATCACAGAAACCAGGGGCTTCATTATGGTTTTATTGCTTTAAATAGCATTATGATATTTATGATATGATTAAATATCATTATAATATTTATTGCTTTATGCCATCTAGTGGACTCTGCGTTCAGTATCAGCATTAGTAACTGCAGAACTTTAAACACATAAACAGATATTACTTTAATAGGACTTTGTCATGTTTTCTTGATATATGATTGGATAAGGGAAGATCTCATGATGCTGCATAGGACAAGTTCCCTTGTTACACACTTTAAGATGGAAGGAATTAAACTTCAATAACAAATGTTCAATATGTTATTACTAATTTGAACTGATGCCAGAATGTTGGGGTTTTTTTCAGTGACACATATGTGTTTGTTCTTAGTTTGGCTGAAATTTTGACTATGAATAATGAGGTGCTGAAATAAGGGAGCTGGTCAGAAAATAACTCATGGCAGGAGAGCACAGTGGCGGGTGTTTAAGGGTTATACTATTATATAAAGAGGGATAATTGCAGTTTGGGGATTTGACTATCCTGAAGAAGTGTTGTTGCCCTGCAGCATGAATTTATGTTTTAAAAGACTGTTGCTTTTTTAAGTGGTTGAAAAAAAAAATCATCTACCTCTTCTGTGCTGGACAAGAATTCCAACATTTCAGGAATGTTGAAGCTGTAATGTTGATAGCTAAACGTGAGGTTCTTTGATTAATCTGTAAAAAAAAAACAAAAAACCATCAATAAATGTTGCTGGATAACAGCTTTTGAGACAGACATAGTTGTCTCTGCAATTTATCAAGCATATCCATTTGCATCTTTATCCATTCAAGTGCTGGATTGTCTGTAGTAGCTTGGTAGAGCAGCAAGTTACTGCTTCTAGAGGAAAGCAAAGTAGTTGCAACAAATGGGCTGAGACAAACATTTCTGATGGCTGGTTAATTCCATCACAGAAATTTGGCAAGTGCTGCTTAGACTTTCCATGTACAAATTGTCAGTCTTTATGATGGATCTTATATTGTGGATCTTTTTATCTTGCACTGCTTTTTGTCAGGCAACTTGGTATCTTAAAAACTCAGCGCAGAAATCAGGAAATGACATTTGTGGGTTTGTTTTCGCTGAAGAAATTACATTTATAATCTTTTGGTCCCAAATTAGAATACATTGAAATAAGGATTACCCTGAAGTCTGAAAATAGGAAAACGTGAAAAAAAGAAACTACCTCAGTTGTCATTATTCTTTAAAGTAAAGATAATTTAAACCATCCATTATTTTAGGATTTGGATTGACAATATTGTACATAACTCTGGCATAGCACATCTGAATGCAGACATTTTGCATTCTGGTAATTCATACCAGTCATAAATAGAGCTGCCAAACACATTATTTTTTGCAGTTCCACAGAAATTGAAGGTACCAGACTGTTTTTACAGATTTTAAAAAGCAGCTTCAAGGGAAAAAGCTAGTTGGCCCTCTATAAAATCCAGTCTTCTGCCACGCACAAGCAGTTGTGACAAGCAAATTGAAATGTGGTTTATAATTTTCTGTTAATTTAGAAGCACCAATCATGTGCTGTGTGTGCATCTTATACCTGACACAAAGTGTAAGGTATTAACAAAGGGAAAAAACAAAGAAACCCAACACCCAAATTCTACTGGCTACAGTACACATTTGAAAGTAGGAATAGTAATGACTTGAAGGACACATGTTCCAGCAAAACTGATATGCTTGTATACTGCTGTCAAGCTGTTGAACCATAGAAGCCAGGTTTAACTAAAAAGAAAATCCACAGAGGCCCCTTCTGCTGAGTTGTATTACACTGTGGTAACAGACTGAGTTATAATTTTGGTCTGCAGATATGGGCAACCTGAAACACAGCACCATTGTCAAAAAAGAGCACGTGCTTTGTTGCTGTACCTTTGCCTCTTTGTAATAGTAGAGGTTTTATGCCAGAGCCTAATGTTTCATTGTATTAAATATTTACCAACAATCTATTGGCCATATGTCATAGAGTTTGCATGGTGACAGACTCGGTATTCATCACCTTTTCAAGACAATTCTGTTAAATTTGCAGTGTTATGCAGGTTCACAAAGCCCTTTCAGTAGCCCAGGGTTTTGTTCTTTGTGCTGTCTTTGCTAAACTGGCGTCAGTATCACATTTGTGCTCTGTTGAAATAGTTTTCAGGAATGAGCTTTTCAGGACCATGGAAGATGTCAGAATTCCTTTCTCAAGTACTGTTTATCTGACCATGTTTATCTTCAAATAGGTACAGAGACACTTTCCATATGGAAGGATTATTAGTGAAATCTTGTAAGGATACTTAGAAGACTCTTTCTGTTGTTAGGATTATTCACCAGCATGGTTTATTTTATATGCTGTTGTAGAAAAATCAGCTAAAATGATGGAAATTATCAGAGGTTAAGTTTTTGAAAGATTTGGATAAGGCTCCTGCTTTTAGTATAGGGAGGAGGGAGCACTCAGTATAATCGTTAAAGCTTAGTATCTTTTCTCTTTAACAAATTGTAGTTGCAAGACCTTCACAGTATACTTTCCTCATGCTGTCTAAATGTAGTAATTATTTTCCAGATTTTCTGATGCAGAATAATTTTAATGTACGATGGTATAATTATGATTAATTACAATAAATAGGAAGTTATTAAAAGCTTTTAATTTGTATAATTGAATAAAATATATATACTGTAAAAACAGGTATGTTTACATATTATAATAATGAAAACTAATTAGATCTCGAGATAAAATATGTTATTATAATTATGACAAAATATAATTTATGAACAGCAAGCTACAGATAACTGAGTGACATGCAAGAGAATGTCTTTGCTTTCCAGAAATAAAGGAATAGGTCACTTTGCATGACATACCATGATGTACTTATTCAGAGTAAGGTTCTCTCAATTGATTTGGTCTCTAATCATATGCTCAGCATTGTGCCCCAGTAGGGACAGGGTTCTGCCACCTGCAGCATCAAGGCATGTCACCTAGGAAGATTTAGAGAGCCCTGTTAATGATCACAGTCCCTAGGTCCTTTCCCACCAGTACAAGTTACTCTATGTCTGTCACGTGTATGGATAGAAGTAATTGGAGGTCTGAGCAGTCTGTCACACAGCAATGACTCTTCGTGCCTACTGGGCCAACACTTCACATCCAGATACCTGATCCCTAGAAGATTATTTAAGTCTAAAGAGTCCCATTGTTGGTCTGTATTGCAGGTGGCGATTGAATGGGAAGTCAGCCTGACACAGGTACTTTCATTTCCATTTCTTGAATACTTTGGTCAAAGCTGCTGAGTCAGCATAGAGAGCTCAAGAGCGTCTGCTGAATAAAGGGGGCAGGAATTGAACCATGGCTCACAGACAGAGTGGCCCAGACATTCAATCTCTTTTTTTTTGCAGCTAAGCACAAAGCAATTAATCAATTCTATGGTTCTGTTATGCTGCACAGGACATGCTATATACGAAGACTATGATGGCACACAGTGAAGTTAATTAGGTAATATTAGGGGGAGTAAGTAGTATTTCTTTTTTTTTTTCCCCATTTTTTTGTGGATATAGAGAAAATATTTGACAGGCAGTGAGATTTTATTTAAGAATGCAGCCATCATCTAAGATCTAGCTAGAGAAGAAAGCACACCTGCAATGGGCTTGTTCTTATTTTTATTTAAAAGCTTCTGTAGAGCTTACAGACATTGTAGAGCTATGAAAACAAAACTAACAGCCACTGGATTATTGAGACATAATCAACAAAGCAGGTAATGGTATTACTGCTACTCAGCTCCTTGGCCATGTGAACAGATCTGGTTTTGCTGTGTTACTTGAAAAAGCACGTAATAAAAGAGTATAAATGAAATTCTCCTGTTGTGCTAGATTTGTCCTACCTTCCAGAAGGCAGAAGGGAATATTGTACCAGGGCCAGTGTGTAAGATGTTCAAAACTATGTCCTGAAAAAATGGTATCCTAGTTGCATTTTTATTTAAAACAAACCACCCCAAACCAGAAAGAAGGTTAAATGCCTTTAAAGCAAGTCTTAAGTAACTGAAAAAAAAGGAGATTTAAAGGAATTATAACCTTGATTGTGACAGAATGCTTGGCCTCATTTTGACTTGATATTGTTAGCAATTCAGTGTAAGTCATTGCAGAACATTTTTTCCTAGAAAGTATTCTTTACCACCATCATAGCCACAGTGGCAGTAAAACTTAGCAGCTGTGTGCTTAAAACTAATTTGTGAAAAGCCTGGTTTGACATGGTTTTCACAGCCGAGGTAGATAATATTTGAAGAAAATGAGAAATATTGAACCAAATTCTGGTTAGTGAGTCAGTCTGTATTGTAGCTGAGTATCATCACCCTCCACAAAAAATTACTGTGCTTCTAGTTATAAAATAGACTTGTGGCAGCCCTTTTATGGAGGTGTTAATACAAAGACAGTGCATGAATGGTTCAGGTGTTCTCAACGTACTAATAGCATGTATCTCTCCCCACAAACTGAATAGTGCTTTTTTGGACTGAAGTATGTGTCATGTAACTCAGAACCATGCAGTTGCTTGCTCACTCCCCCACCTCTTCTTCCTCCCCCAGTTCCTGGAGGAATGGGGAGGAGAATCAAAAGAATGTAAATCCCACGGGTTGAGATAAAAACAGTCCAGTGACTTAGGTATAACACAAAACCACTAATAATAATAAAGGAAATAACAAAGGGAGAGAATAAAATTGCTCACCGCCCACAGATCGATACCCATCCCGACCTGAGCAGTGATCTGGGCCTTCCAGGTAACTCCCCCCAGTTTATATACTGGGTATGATGTGCTGTGGTATGGAATATCCCTTTGGCTAGTCTGGCTCAGGTGTCCTGTCTCTGCTTCCTCCTGACTTCTTGTGCCCTCCTCACTGGCAGAGTGTGAGACTGAAAAGTTGTTGATTGGAGTAAACATTGCTTAGCAACAACTCAAAACATCGGTGTGTAATCAGCGTTGTTCTCAGGCTAAAGCTGAAAACACAGCACTGGACCAGCTACTAAGGAGAAAAATGACTGCTACAGCTGGACCCGGGACAGTGTGAAGAATAGATTTGCTTCAGAGAATAACTAGTTAGCCATATGAATAAAAAGAGCAATGTGAAGATAAGGGTATCTTCAAATTTTTATCTTAGAGTTTAATGTTACCTGGTAGATTAAATACTTTGCCATTTAGCTGACCAGTTTTAAACTATGAAGAGCAAAGTGCAAAATGTCAGTGAAACTGTCCATAACTAATTAAAGAAGTGGATTAATATCCTTCTTATATCTCCATTTTCTATGATGGAAAACATCACTAGCTGCAAAAAGCTGAAGTAATCAAATCAGTTAAAATACTGAGTTTAGCTTGGGAAGTGCAGAATGAGGGTTTATACCTCCCCCTTTTGAAATTATGGAATAATGGCAGATGAGGATCTGTATCTTGAATGAATCTTGTGGTGGAACTTGATGCTTTGGATAAGAGTCTTTTTTGTTGCTTGTGTCAGATACATGTTGCTAGATATAAGTTAGTAAAGCTGACATGGAACACTCAATATGGTTTGGGGAAGAGTGGGGGAGAATTTTCCCCAGGATTTGATATCCAAATCTATAAAAGAAGAGAAAAATGCAACACCTGAGAAGTGCTTCTTTCTCACATTTTATTCAAGGACAAAATTACTGATCTACAACTAGGTAAAAGAAATCAAAGAAAAAATAGGTTACCTGGTGAAAAGAAATCTGAAAACCATTGTGTGAAACCATGTTTAAGTGTATGTTGTATAAAAAGGAGAAAACCCTCAAAGTTACAGCAATATTTTGCCAACAGCTTTTCTGAATGAGGGCCATTGTAAAATCAGTAATAAACAAAAAACCTCAATATCTACCAACCAGCTCCCTGCAATAGGTACTGTGAGCTAAATATCATTTTTGCTGTCATTTATAAATTATCTGTTTACTTGCTCTGAGCTTCTTTTCTCTGGGGCTGAAGTCCTTTTTTTAGTATTCTGAGTGCTTATGATTCCCCAGAGCTCTTTTGTTTCTGATCTGCTTAATCTTTAGGTACAGCTGATGAATATTGCCACAGGTAATGGAAAACATTCTTATTTCTTCCAGGCCTGTGACTGGAAGGCCCAAGGAGGGGGCTCACAGAGCTCTTCTTCCAGTTGGCTGAGCCCCGTGTGTTTGGTGTTAGAAGATGCCCCTGGGAAAAGAGGAGAGGTATGAGCAGTGAAAGGAGAGGAAGGTGGGGACTCAGCAGAGAACTTTAGATGGTACTGCAGCAACTCTGAGAAGAGGGGAGGAGGAAGTCAGTCATCCAAGAAGAATACTTAGAGCAGGAGCTCTGTAAAACCCCTGAGCTAGAGGGATTTTATGGCCCTTGGCAAGACAATGAGCTTACTGCTTTGTTACAGAAAGAGGTGTAGCTACTCTGAGGCAGTTGAAAGTGAGGTGGCATTTATTTTAAGGGTTTTGAGTATAAATAAACTGCTTCCAGGATTCCAAAGATACCTGAAGACCTATCTGAAGCCAGAAAAGAGTGCCCCAGCTTGGTGCTTATCTGCTGGGAAGCAGAGTATTAGCACAATGTCTTCCCCGACTTCATTCATTTCTGGTGCCCACAGCAATCATTGAAGGACAGAAAGGCCTTGTGCATGCCAGGTGCAAAATTCAATAATCATTCTCCCACAAAGGAAGCTCAACCCCTGCTTTGTTGCCAAGGCTTCGGGAATAGAGTGTGCCATTGGAGTACAATAGCTTTCTTCGTAAATTGTATATCTGTATCTCTTTCACTCCATAATGGTGGAGTGTAACATTTCTGTTTGCTGGAAGAGTGACTAGCTTTTTCCAAACCTGTAAGAGCTATTCCAAATCAATTCCTAAGTGTTAGAGTGATTCAACCTTCACCTTCTCTGCTAGAGCATGAAGCGTCAGCAGCCATGTATGGTTTGACTCCTTGCCAAGTGCACTTATGATTCAGGAGAAAATAGCAAGGAAAAATGGCTTCATGGCTGTTGCATATTAAAAAGACCTTGAGAATTTTGTATGGGAAGAATTAGGTTGCCTGCGATGTGAGAAAAGACCTGAGTGAAGGCAGTTACTTGAAATGGCAGTTCTTTAAATCTGCTGTGTGCTCTAGCCCCAAATTGTCTGAGGAGCTGTGTTTGCAAAGAAATGCAACAGTTCAGCAGTGTAAACAGTATTCAGAATCCTTCTTTTCTTTCTGATGTGAAGAAGAACATAGTTAAGTAAGAGCATTTCCAGCATTTGCTAGGTGCCACTCTTGCAAAACTCTACTTTTTCTGAAGAATAAGTGACAAAACTCTGAGGTATAACAGGATAAAGTAATAGTACAAGAAAAGAACTTACAGAAGCATGGAAAGTGTTGAATATCCCCATTAATTTCAGTTCATTTCAAATTTCCAGGAACAGCAAGCAACATAAAATCAATTATTATTATTTCTGCCCTTTGCAGAATTCTATAAAGCTAGTTTTCACAACATGCAACAGGAAAGCCTTGCCATGCTTTTCCTGGTGAGTTAGAATGCTAATGTGCAAATGGCTTACCTTTGTCTTGAGGGAATTTTGATGCAAACCATGAAACAGAGGATGAGCCAGCATTTATTTCCTTCTCCAGTGTATGTTTTGCATTATTGGCATTTATATTTTGAGGGAGTATATATATGCATGGAAGAAAAAGGTTCTTTTAATTAGCTTGGAAGTGTTACTCTAAAGCCATTTTTTGTTGGGTTTTTTTTGTTTGTTTTGGTTTTGGTCTTTTTTTTTTTGGGTTTTTTTTTTTTGTT
>NDXB01003285.1:2515-25693 GCA_002631895.1 Agapornis roseicollis | reverse complement strand
GGGGTTGGTGTTGGGGGGAGGTTAGAGAGAGAGTGAGGGGAGAGAAAAGAAAAAATCCTCCCAAAGGCCAAAAAGGGAAATTGCAAGGGAGCTATTTTGGTCGGCTGCTTCTGGTAACAGGGCTCAAATCAGTAGGAGTTTTTCTATTCTTTGAGAGAAGGACTATGTCCTAAAGGACATCTACAAGCACATTTTAAAACATTTGTGTTGAATGGTGAAAACAAGATATAAAACCCTACAAATAGTAACTTTCACAGAAGAAGGAATATATCCTAGTGAGACTTCTCATGCCATGTGTGAAGCTGCCTATTTCTGGCAATTTTGTCATCACACCCAGACAAATGGTGGTAATAGCCAATGTAAGAATAATGACTAACAAAATCTAAAGTGAGCATCCTCTAGTTTTACCATATGTCTGTGAACACGATTAGATTCCTTCCAGAAATCTCCAAACTGCATTAATTTTGTCTTGAGCTTGAGCAGTGTAAAACATGTTGAGTTGTACTATACAATGAAAACTGTTGAAAGGTTGTGTAAAGAAGAAAAAGCACCATGAATGAAAGTAATTCAAAGCTTTGATAAAAATTTTATCTAAAACAGATGTTATGTGACTTTTTAAAAACTGTGTTCCTGTAGGAGTGCACAATATAGTAAATAAACACAACTTTGACAATTAACATCTTTATAAATTTAAGGAGTGATGGACAGCATGAAAGATCCTTAATTTTGAGAGTTACTTTTCTATTAATTTGTTCTATACTTCTAGATAGCACATGTGATTTATGAAGTCCCACAAAAGTGGCTGAAGGCAGGGAGGATAGCAGAAAGAATACCCCCATTACTTGCTCAGTCCATATATATTTTTCAGTCAGAGCTGCTATGGCCACAGCCTGTCAGTCTCAGTACATTCATTTTTCGGTTTGACACCAAGCTTGTCAAGGTGAGGCAGGTCTGAAGAACATGACTAAAGAAGAAGGAACTTATGAAATTATGTCCAGTTTCTTATCTTTGAATAAATGGAAGGCTATAAAGTACTAATCTGTTGATTGAAAGCAATGTACAGCACTAAGTAGTTGTACCAATGTGTTAATTTGATTTTCTGCAGTCTTTTAATGACTGTAGAGTTATGTAAAGACAAGTTACTTAATGTTTGGGGTTTTTTTTTAACTCTGAGGTTACATGTTGGTAATTTTGACAGGTGAAATGTTTAAGTAACAGGCTGTAAAATGTCTACAGTAAATTATAAGTTTTGACAGCAGAAAACATGAAATCAGCATTTATTTCTGAATGGCTCAGAGGTGTTTTATTGTAAGAGAATGTCAGGCAAATAAAATGAAAGGTCAAAGGGATATCTTTCCTTTTAATAGCTAAAGGAGAGTAAATATCTTAGTAAACCTTAATAGACTTACGTAACTCTGATGCTTCTAAATTTAAGCCATTCTAGGAAAGCCCTAAGGATGCAGCATTTTCACTGTTTTCAGTAATATTCCTCACACCTGCTAATCACATAGGTTGCGTGTTATGTGGATCATGTGGAAATATTCCAATATTGTTTATTGAGGACTCTTGAATAGGGGATGTAGGAGTATGTGGAATAGCTTGGGAGAAAGAGAAGACTCTGCCACCTCTTATCTCCTGACCATTCTACAAAAACTAAGACCTGCCTTACTGTCTTGGCCACAACACTAGTGTGCTACTGTTGTGCTAGTAGAGCACAAGATTAGCAGAAATAGGTGTAGAAAAAAATTGCGATGTAAATCTGTTCCGCCTGCACATCAGTCGAAAAAATGAAGTGGTCAACCAAGAAGTAAAAGCTCTGTGAGTTGGCTCTTCTCACTTGTCAAGAAACAATTTCCCCTGGGACCAGTGACTTTAGCTCTTTGGAACTCAGTTCTGAAGACATGTTGGCTTGCAGTTATGTTTTCCTTTGTGACCTTGCTGGCTTCTGGTTTGCACTGAAATAAGCCCTTCATCTTCAGGGAAATGGCTATAACATGCAACAGCAGTTGCTGCAGAAAGAAACAAATACTTTGGTCCTCATCATGTTGGTCAGTAGTCTAATTCTAAATCAAAATTGAGTAATTTAATATGGTCATATATTAATAACTGCTATGAATATGGTTATATATCTATCATTCTGCTTGTGAAATTCACTTTGTCATGCATAGAGGCTTAATCTCCCACCCAGCTTCCCACCTGAGGAAGCACTATGCTCTTAAGCATTATTGGGGGTACCTCTCAGGTTGGCCTATAAACCAGTTATGCTATAATTAGAAGGGCTATAAAGACTTCTAGGAAGAATGTGGCTTGTTGAGTACCAGCTGCTGTATCTCCTTCAGTTAACTCACAAAAAGCAGTTTGAAATATAACTAGTTTCATTTTTGTGTTCTATAACTTTTTTTTTTTAGGTAAAGAATTAAAATTAGTGGGAAATTACTTATGTAAGTGCATTAACAAAACTCACCCGTGCTGACTGCTTTCTCCCATTTACTTGTTTCAAAGTGTTTTTATGAACCTGTCATTATAAATGGGATATTCAAATCATCCTGGTTTAAAAGACACAAAGGTGTAGTAGTGATCAGCATCTGGATTTCACCAAGAAGTAAAGTGAAGAACACACTTAACTGAGAAACAAAATGCAGATTACTTACAAAAGGATGTGAAAATACATGCTCCCAATATGGTCTAATGCGGACAGATGGGTATCTTTCTCTTCTCCTTACCTGGAAAGTTACTTAGTGCTATCAGTGTCTATTCACAACCTTTCCTAGATGAAAACCTAAATGTTTTGCAAAGTTTTAGAGACATTTTAATTTCAGATTTTCACTTGCATGACAAAAAGGAGAAAATGGAAACTTCCTATTTGGTAACCTTTTACAGAAACTATTTGTAGCCAGGAAAGTATAAGGAAAAAATAAAGCCAAGCAACTTTATATCATGCTTTAGCTATCTTTGTTTTGTTTGAAACTTTATACAGTCAGCATGTCTCTATTTTAAATTAATAATGAATAATCCTAGCACTGTTAAGATCTATCAATTTAAGAGAGAGGTTTTTAATGTTAGCAACACATGATTGTCTATAAAACAAGTTTATAAGTAATTTACTTCATAGCTTTATAGATTATCTTCTGCTTCAGTTTCCCTCTCTATAAAATACAAGTAAAAATACATCACTGTAAATCTCCAATAAGGATTATTTTATAAAATTTATTAGGGATTTAAGAAAGTAATTTTAGACTGTTCCTGAAGATACATTTTTCAATTTAAGAGCTGTAAAAGTATCTGGAGACAAGGATATGCAAGGGAATATAGCGATCAAGGCTCTCTGTAGTGGGAGGCCACAAGGGCTAGCTAAAGGAAGCTCAATACCTCAACTCTGTCCATGAGGTGGGAAAGTATTTGTTATTTTACTGATAAAAATGAAGAAGCAAAGATGACCTATTCCCCTAGGTAGGTGGAAATTGTGAAAAACTATTACAAAGTAGTAAAGCTAGAATGAGAGACTTGAATTTAGCTGGCAGATGGACAGCTTTGGTCCTGCTGCTGTAGAGTTCTGTTAGTGCCTCACCTGATTGACTGATTTTGATGTGTTTTGGCACAGAGCTCATGATATGCCTACACACCTGCAGATAAGCCTGTAGTGTGCTGTGCTATTTGAATTTACTAGGCTGGATCTCTGGAAGTCTTTGGAATGATCTCTAGTTCACAGTTTGGAAATTACCTGCTTGAAAAACAGTTTATCTGGTCAGGCTAGGATAAGAACTACTTCCCTAGTCTTTACTACTCCTGTTAGATTAAGTAAGGTATGGTGGAATAGGGTGGATTCCATAGGAACAAAGCAAATGCTCATACAGAAAATTGTTCATTTGTCAGAAAAATTAAAAAACCCTCACATTCTTCAAATGTGTGAATGACTAAATTGTGCTTGTTCAAATGAATGTCTAAACAAGTTATGACTTGTAAGGTGGCAGAACGCAGGATAGTTATGAAGAGAAAGCATTTTACTAAATGTAAGTGAATGTCTGAAATCCAGAACTTTTCAGGCAGAAGGAAAGTGAATCAATAGACTATTAATGACATTGATCCATACATACCACCACCCTTTTCTTGTAATCATGTCTCTCTCCCTTTTAAATTTCCTTTTCTAGCATTGTGGAAACAGTTTGTTTGATGCATAAGTGGTTATAAATTTTACAGCTATTTAAGTTCAGTCTTAACACTCTGAGCCATTCAGTCAAGATTCAGTTAAATATATTACTGACTCTAATGAGATAATAAAACATGTAGAACTAGGTAAGCAGAATCAGGGAAAAAGGGGAACTTTTTTTTCTCCTCCTATTTCAATATCTACCTATTTCAGGAGCTCAGAAATTCTGCTATGCCATGTTAGTATTCTTCCAGGAGAAAGTTTTAGCCGTGTGGTATATTGAAAGCAGTACTTCAGTTTGCTCTTGGGTAAGAAGATTAATTTATATGCTGATTAATTTTCTGGGCTAGTTGTCTTTCTCTGCCTTTGTCGTATGTACCACTGGTTAGTAATCGATTTTCTTTAACCTCTGTACACCAATTCTGATGGTACATGAATTCATTTGTTTGTTTTATGGCCTTTATTTGTAACGCTAACTGATATCTATATTCTGTGATGGAACTTGATCCTGAAAGGTGCCTGAACGCTCCTAATTTTTGCTGTTATGAGTGCTGAGCACTTAGCAGAACAAGGCAATTAGGAAATAAATATTCCTGTTTGAAATGTTCTACCATGTTAAATGTTGTTGAACAAGGATTTATTTTCTAAACAAAAGCCTATGTATTCACGATGGTACCAGTCTATGTACTTTATTTGAAGCAGAAATTAATTTAGTAGTCTAGTAGTATGGATTTTTCCATATGGAATTTCTTTCATTTTGCAGGAAACATACTGTTTCTTATATGGCTGAAAGATGAAAATATGAGAGTAAAATAAGAGTATCATGATTCCCCTCTCTCCCATTAGTTTCCTGCAGTGAATCTAATTTAAAGTAAGAAACATGGATGTTAGCTTTGAATCTGTTCCCAGTTTGAAGGAAAGACCTATATGAACTGACATTGACCTTCAAAGTAAAAGAACCCCAAACTTCTTGATCCAACTGAAGCATATACTTATTTGATAAGTTGGATCATGCCACTCTGTGTGGGATTCTGGGAAAAAGGGTGCTCTCAGCTGGTTATCATTTCTGAGTGACAGACAAAAAGGAAAAGGCAGGCTAGTGGTTTACACTGCATTCCCAAAATTGACCTATGGCTCAGTTTTCTCATTTCTTCATGCCAGGAAAGTCTCAAAGTACTTTTCTGAAGAGAAGTGAGCATACTCATCATAGCTTACTTATGCCTCTTAAGTTTTTGTGAGGAATTTTTCATAAGGAAGTAGGTAAATATTTTGACTGGTTGTGCCTTTATTTTCAGAGTGCATTGCAGATGACACATGAATGTATCAGGCCAGAGCTGTGGCAGCAGAGGCATGGAAGAGATGGTTAATGTTTTCAAAATTATTGTTTTCATTAATGGAGTCATCAATAGTAAAAAACACTATTATGCAAGCATACTTGAGTAACGCATACCTAGTATAGGCATATAAAGCCTAACAGGACTGTGGCAGAGATATTTTTGAGACATCACTTCTAACATGAAGAGAAACATACACAGTGACAACTTGTTTTCAAATCTGAGGGGACGTTTTGTACTTTCATTTCTCCTTCTGGGCAGCAGATGTGTTTGTTTTAAAGAAAAAAAAAAATAGTCATGAAGGCTGACAAACATGAGGTACTTACCAAAGGAGAACAGTATGTATGGGATTGCATAGTTTGTATCAAAGTTTCTTTCAAAGGCACAAAGGAAAATGTGATTTAATCCAATTAGTGTGTTTGTGAAGTAGTATACAAAGAAATGTAAGTGGTAAAGTAGCTAACAATAAATATATGTGAGTACGTTTAAGGATTTTATATGTCCACAAGTCAGGTCTTATCCAATTGATCACAGGAACTACAAAGAAAATAAAAGTCTTCTGCTTTATAATGATAAATATTAGCTTTAAAATTTTGGAACATGAAGTTGAACTTCAATATATTGTGATACAATGTTTGTCCAAAGTTGCAGATCACATAACTAAGGAAATCATTCCAGAAGAGGTGGCTAGATCCTTGCTCATAGTAGATTTACTTAGACTTGTTATATAAGCTATGGAGATTTAACAAAGAAAAGCATCATGAAATCATTAGATTTTGTTTAATTTATGTTGCTTTTGGCATTGATATTAGAACCTTCAGTTATGGAAAATCTCAGTTGTGTTTGGCTGGCCTGCTGTTTAAAATTTTTAGTTTAAATATATCTAGAGTTGGCTTCACACCTTTGGTTCACACCAGTGGGGAACTGGGGTGAGGGGAGAGGGGGCAGAAGAAAATTACAATCATAGAATCATAGAATAGTTAGGGTTGGAAAGGACCTTAAAATCATCTAGTTCCAACCCCCCATAAGCAGGGACACCTCACACTAAACCATGTCACCCAATGCTTCATCCAACCTGGCCTTGAACAATGCTACCAAATCTGTCTGTATACATAATTTTATTTGATACTATAACCATACCATTGCCTTTTTGGCTGTGAAATAAATGGCTTTAGCTTTTAATTTTATGCAGCACATTACTTTCTAGACTTAACACTATTTTTATAACTTCTTTCTGAACCCTTTCCAGTTTGTCAGAAACCTTTCTGATTCATGATGAATCAGTAGAAGCCTCACTAATGCCAGATGTTGCTATTAAATCATTTCCCTACTCCCACTTGATGTTTCCTATATTTTGTGTCCAAGGTCCATGTTAGTCCACTTAAAGACTGCAGTAAGAACATGTTTATTTCAGTTAGATTCTTTGCATTATTCTTGAATTTCTTGTTAGTATTTTTTCCTTTTCTCTTTTTAGATTGAGAATAGAAATAGGCCACTCAAGTAAAACATTATGCAAAGTGACACAGGAGAGCACTTAGACATATGCTTAATTTCCTGCTGACACAGAAGATGTTTGTATTTACCCTTAAACTTCATGCTTACATATTTTTCTGAACACATGAAAACTGCAGGTCTCAATTTTAAGGTTAATGGATTAGTATTTTTATCATAATATTGGAATGCCAAGACTCTTCACAGTGGTGCTAGGTGATAGGATGAAAGGCAGTGGCATAAAGTAAAAACAGGAAATTCCACCTTATCATGAGGAAGAACTTCTTCATTGGGAGTGTGGCTGAGCATTGGAATAGGATGCCTATAGAGGTTGCGGAGTCTCCTTCTCTGGAGATACTCAAGAGGCACCTGGACACAGCCCTGAGGAATGTGCTCTAGGTGACCCTGCTTGAGCAGGAAGGTTGGACTAGATGACCTCCAGTAGTCCCTTTCAGCCTCAACCACTCTGTGATTTGCATTGTGATATTAAAAGGAATTTTTAAAATAAGGAAATTAAATTATAGAGATTCCTCCCCAACTCCTCAAATACTAATTTGAATCTTCAAGTACCTTTATGAGTTGTCTGCATTTAATAGAGTATCTTTATTTATGTTCATCCCATGTTGAAAGCATTAGTAGTTGTCTGGCAAAGGTTTAATGAAAAAGCAGCAAACAGCATTTGTCTCTGTAGCAGGCAATATGTGACATTTCTTCAGTTAAAATTCTCTTCATGTGCTATCAGACGAATTCACACATCATATTATTAACATGACCTTAGTGAAAGTTTTTTTTACATGATTTCTCAGATTTTGTTGTTGTCTTTTTGCAATGTTTGCATATGCATCTGCAAAATAGCACATGTCCATAAATATGTTTCTATCTGAAGAAATAATATAGGAACACTTCAGTTCACAGAGGTCTTGTGTTCATGACTACTTGAAGAGTTTAGTGTACTGAAAACTCTGGGTTTAGTCCAACCATCTCCCAGGGAAAGGAAAAGTCTTTTTAGTGATGCAGTCTCCTCTCTGTCTGGAACTGCATTGGTTGTTCTGAAAATTGATGTTTTATTATTATTTGCTTAAAATAGTGTGTTAGCTTCACTTTTTGTATTGGATAAAGGATGAGAATGTGTTTGTAAGCAATAGTTGGACACTATGGTTGTGGTTTGTGTACAGCTTTTGCTAGTGGGGAGGGCCAGGATTTATTTCTAAATAAAAGGTTAAAAAATCCTCAACTTAAATCCTGAAACATAAGAAAGAAATACTGAAGTATCCTGTGTCACAAACCCTCATTATGAATATATAGGTGCCTTTTACAAAATGTCAGAGGTTGAGGAGTTAATCCCTTCAGAAAATTAACAGAAAGTCCATATTACAAATAAGTAACTAGTATATTAGGGGGTTTTCCTCCTCCCATCAACTCGCCTTGTTTACCTTTCCCTTGCTCTGCAGCCTGATTTGTTCCTTTATCACTTACATCTGTGCTGCATGCAGCCACATGACCTATTGTGTAATTGCTCTTAGTACTTCATAATCTCTACCAAACATTTTCCTTTTATGTTCTGCCTAAATTTCTCAACTAAGATTTTTTTTCTTCACTTTTATCCATTTAAGAGTAGAATATATGATGAAGGCTCTGAGCTACATTTTTCTTGCTCATTGGGATCCTTTCTGTCATTGTATCCTTTGAGGAAATGTATTGTTTTTATCAGGAAAATTAAAATTTGCTATGCTAGAGGCACCTTTTTCACTGTAAATTTGCTCCTTATACACCATCTTTTTCTTTCTTGAACAAAAATACCTAGTTATGTTCTAGAATTAACTGCAAAGGAAGGAAAACAATAGTATACTTTCTAAGTATAATTTAGTATGATTAATTTGGGAGCTGCATGAATAGCTGTAGTGTGTTCTTGTAATTTCTCAAGTCTGTATTTTGCTACTTCCTACTCAAAAATGGTTTAGCAATGCATAGATTTAGGTGGAGAAAATCTACTCTAAATTTTTGAGTCTGCTGATGCATATATGATTATGTGGCTTTTTTGTTGAATAAGGGTCTTGGTAACTTAACCTAGATAAAGCCAATAGTTTGCTGTTTCTTGTTTTCTGCAGTTCAGTTCCCTATCTTTAAATGTAATAACTATGCTGCTTTTTTGCTGATTTTGTATTGCATTGGAGGATGACAGTCTGTGCAGTGACACTCAGAATTGAACATGTGTCTGTTCTATATTCCTGCAATATCTGTCAAATAAGGTTATTAAAATAAGGTTATTAATAGTAATGGATTATTAATAATATTTTTTTCCTCCTAAAACTGGACTGTGTGATTGTGAGCTTTTCTGAAGTTTGGCATTAAGTGGACAATGTTTCGCCTGCCCTTGCATCAGCATCTCATATCACAGATTATGCCTGGCCTTGGCAATGTGGATAGGGATGTGAATAATCAGTCTTTCTGTGGTCTGCATGTGTTTCAACTCTTCATGCTTTAAGAGAAAGGATTTATTATTTTTTCCCTTTCAAAGATGTCAAGCAAGCCCCCTGCAGTTCATGTATAATCTATTTAAATGTAATTATTATTACATCTAAATCAAAATATTTACTATAGAAATGTGCTTTGGGTTTTGTTATTTTATAAAACACCACTGTCAATTTTTTTTTTTTTTCATTAAAAAGTTCTTGCAAGAAGTGATCTAAGAGACATGAAGAAAAGATTTTGAGTCAGTAGTTTTTCTAAATGTAACAGTTTTGGGGGGCAACAGCCTTTTTGGTTTTCTTTGATCCTTGCTGTAAACATATGTGGTGTATTTATGCATAAGTGTATATTCCTCACATGGCATTTCTGAGATAGACTGAATAACACTGAAATGCTGTTGGAGGGCAAATACAGTTAATAGGAGTGTGCTGGAGTGGTTGCAGTGGATGAACACAGTAAAATTTTGAGGAATGGTTACTCTGAGAGGATTGTATAAACAGCATTAAAGATTGGTGACAATCTCTGTTGTCTCAGAACTGGTTTATACCCTGCCAGGATAAGCTAAAGGTAATACATACTGATTAATCTTTTTGTTTAAATATTTCCAGTAATTACAGAATTTTCCATGCTTAGCATTTTTTCACATAGTTAGTTATACTAATGGTTAAAAATGCTAATTCTATATTTGTTTAGACCCATGTTCCAGTTATTGGTGCTTAAAAGAGATTGAAGAACTCCCTTTTATTACATTAGTAATCCCCATGTAGCTACTTAACACATTATATCAAATCACTTCTTAACCTTTTCTTTACCAAGATAAATAGATTTAAATCCCGGAACTTCCCTCTAAGGCATGTTTACCAATCTTCTAATTGGTCTTGTGGCTCTTTTCCAAACCTCTACTCATTCCTCGGCAGCTTTCTTTTATTGGAATAAGGCAGGACATGATCTTTTTGATTGTATTCTTACAGCTGTCATCCAGTGCTGGCTTTCCCCTCTTATTGAGAGTTCCATTTCAGGCATCTTTGGCTCTTATTTGTGCTTTTGATCACAGTTGTATGTTGCAGTTGTTGATATTAATGAATGATTACCCAAAACTTTTTCAGCTGTTGCATCCCCGGTAATTACCTGATTTGAATTCTCCAGCTGTAGCTTAGATTTTGGTTTGGTTTTTTTTCTTCCCCCTTGAACCGGATTAACCCCCAAGGCTGCTCTTCATTGGTCCTCTTTATTAACTATTTCCCTGAGCTTTTTTTCACCTTTGAGCTTTATTGCTCGTGATGTTGTTTTCTTCCTCCCCCAAGTGATCAATAAAAATACTGAAGACCACATACACAAGAAATGGACTTTTACAGATGTATAAACATTTAGCAGCAGTCATGCTTTTAGATTTGAGAGCTCACCACTTAAACACAAGGTAAAAATATGTTGTGCTGTTTGTTATTCCAGTAGTTAATAATTATTGGAGAATAGTATCTAACTATTCAAGATCCATTCAAGATCTAACTAGTCAAGATCCATTTCCATATATTCTCACTAAGAGGGAGGAATGATACTGCTGTTTAATTGTTTTCCTTTGTTGCTAGTGATCAGTGTCATGCTAACAGCTAATATACATATAAATCAATGCTTGTTTACTCATTAAATCGTCATTATTCGCTAAATTCATACTCACTAATTTATTTTTTTCCTACTTCTCACTCTCTTAATTCTCTGTTGTACTTTTTTTCTTTCTGGTTGGTTTTCTCTGATAATGTTAGTACAAGAAAGGAAAGGAGAAATAATTCAAAAAGCTGTGTATGTTTTAGGATTTTGGTTTCTTTTTGTTTGTGTTTGTTTGGTTTTTTTTTTTTCCCCTAACAATACACACATTTATACTAACCTAAAATTTCTGGAAATAACATTGTTAGGTAGTTCCTGAGCTTCCAGCAGTACCTTCCTCTTTCGATATTTAGTGTTCACTTGAGAGGTCCATAATACAGAGCTAATCTGTCACTTTCATTTTGCTGTGCCTTTCACCTCTCAGTGGCTTTTGCTTCAGAAGTTTTCCACTTTGTTTCAAAGTGTTTGTGCTGTTTAATAGTAGCCCTAACTAACAGGTAGACCAATACAGCTGTGGTCAGAGTAGTACAGCTTTTCAGTTTTCTGTGTATAAATCCCCATATAGTTATTTATTCATTCATTCCTTTTTTTAATGTTTTTATGTTAACCTCAGCTTTAGTTAAGGCAGTGAAAGGATATTTGCAGGTGATATATGATCTTCTGGGAGCATATACTACATACTTCTGGAATAGAGACTATAATTAAAAGCATATACTGCAGGATGCTGACAATTACTCTATTTTCATAGAAGTTTTTACCTGGCGACTACTTCATCGCAATCAGTTGATTGCCTTTGTGATTCATGGAATCATAGAATTGTTTAGGTTGGAAAAGACTGTCAAAATCATGTCCAACTGTTAATTCAGTACTGCCAAGGCCACCACTAAACTATGTTTCTATGCACTACATCTACATGTCTTTCAAATACCTCCAGGACCTGTCCTTACATTCAGGGTGATTGTTTTACATTACAGGAATTTAGGAACTGCGTTGCTCAAAATAACTGAAGTCATAGTTGCTTGCAAAAGCTGTTTTGTAATAGCACACTACTTTGTAGTGTTTGTTTTTAGAGGACCATTCTAAATTCAGATGAAAACCAAAATGCATGTGTGGAAATCTGATAGTACCAGTTGCTTCCCTTTATTATCTTTTACACATGTGGCTTAGCTGTGCTGGATCTCAGATTTGTTGTTCTTTTTAGCTCAAATTCTGCATCTCACAACTGTCTTTCACAGACTAATGTCTCTGATCTCCATTGTGCTTTAAAATACCAAAATCCACAAGCTTTTCAAAAGCAGGAGTCTTTAATAAATTTTTCCAAAATCCTCTTTATCACTTGTCATTAAAAAACAGAACTCGTAATTATGCCAAAGACTGCAGTGCTATGTGTGTCCTTTAGCACAGCTAATGATAATTTACCACTGAATTGTTTACTGCTATTCTGTGTTATTCTCTAGCCTTCAAGAAGAGATAGTTATACTCAAAATCGACATTCTTGTCAAATCTGCTAATTTGTGCAAATTTTTTGCCACGATGGTGTGCTCACCTGATCTTTTTGTTCTTCTCTCTTCTCATTCTTTCTCACTAAGGCACAAACTTATTTCCACAGTGATAGCTGAGGAAAATGGCTAGTAACTTGTAGCTTATATTCTTAGAAAAGATCCAAGCACACAGTGCTGTATGCTAAAAACAAGCAAAAAAAAGTCAAGACAATTGCATTTCTGAGGATAATTCCATAACTGTTAACACACTAGTGTATTCAAGATTTTGTTATGCAAAAGAAGTTAAGCACGGTGCTGCTTGAATTATGAATTTACATACATTGGACATCTCAATATACCCACAGTATCACTTGGACAGACATATTTTTAATAATAGATTCCCTCCCCCATATGCTTTAGATAGATGGAAACAATTCTGCTCTTTACCACAAAGTGTAATTAAGTACCAATTAAAATATCCTACTTCTGGTTTATGTCAGACTCAGTCTTAGAATATCCAAGGTTCCTTTTGTTTTCAACCTGTCCTCAAGTAAGAAACGTGCATAGCACCCACATTGCTTCTTATTTTTCTCACTCATTTGTTCCTAAAAATAGGGTAAAGATTAATTCTGTTTCAATCAGGAAAGTCTTTCCCATAAGGTTTCAATTTAGCAAAGAAGCAATTATAACACATGCACATGAATATAAATGATGTATCTCATATTTCTTGCTTGGTTGTATCCCATATTCCTTCCTTAACATAATATGTTCAAGGCCAGGTTGGATGGGCCTTTGGAGCAACCTGAGCTAGGGGAAGGCGTCCCAGCCAGTGGCAGGGGGTTGGAGCTTTAAGGCCCCTTCAAGTCCAAGCCATTCTGTGATTCTATAACCACCAAGATATAGTTCCAATGTGTTTCTATGTTTTGTATGTCTGCACTTTTCCCCCCTCTATGCTGTTGCTTTAAAGTCTTCCTGAATAGTCCAAGCAGCACCATCTGTCCCTTAATATGTTTCTTACAGTTTTTTAAAGGTCCTAAATAAATGGTAAATTGTCTATTTTTATCTTGATTCAAGAATTTGTAGGTCTGTCTCAGTACACTTCACAGTTCAGAGAGTATGTAGGTTGATGCAAGTATCTCTGCTTTATGTAAATCTGTGTTCTTTGCAAATATGAAAATGTTATATGGATACTTCTCTGAAGAGTTGCTCACAGTTTGTGTGAGAGTCATTGACCAGATATATTGCCTAGTTTCTCGGAGCTGACGTATTGTACAGAACACAGATGTATAGGCAATATATTAAAATAGTCATAGAGCCATCATCATAAGATCATAGAATAGTCAGGGTTGGAAAGGACCTTAAGATCATCCAGTTCCAACCCCCCTGCCACAAGCAGGAACACCCCACACTAAACCATGGCACCCAAGGCTTCATCCAACCTGGCCTTGAACACTGCCAGGGATGGAGCACTCACAACCTCCCTGGCCAACCCATTCCAGTGCCTCACCACCCTAACAGGAAAGAATTTCTTCCTTAGATCCAATCTAAACCTCCCCTGTCTAGATTTGAACCCATTACTCCTTGTCCTGTCACTGCAGTCCCTAACGAAGAGTCCTCCCCAGCATCCCTATAGGCCGGCCCCTTCAGATACTGGAAGGCTCACAAACATCCCCTGTGGGCCACCAAACCCCCCTGGTATTCCTGGAAGCCTTGATTCTGAGAGCCCTGAGCACCCAGGAAGTAGGAAATCAAAGAGGTCATGAGAGTAATATGGGAGGCAGAGCAGCAGCAGGTAAGTGCAGGAAATGCTGCCAAGGAAAAGGCTCTTGTGTCTGTCCTTTAGCACAAGGCACAACAAAGGGACACAGTCAGAGTCTGGACTTTCCCTTAGCACCCAGCCTCCCAGAGTTTAAGCTGACACTAGTCTCCAATTTTCCCTGTAAATAATGGATTTCCANGCAGGAAATGCTGCCAAGGAAAAGGCTCTTTTGTCCATCCTTTAGCACAAGGCGCAACAAAGGGACACAGGCAGAGTTTGGGCTTTCTCTTAGCACACAGCCTCCCAGACACTAGTCTCCAATTTTCCCTGTAAATAATGGATTTCCATGTTGGTATTGAACTACCATGGTGCATGGGACTATGGGGCAGACCCTGGTGCTGAGGTGCCCTTTACACCCCATGTTCTGGGCTGACCTCCAGCTCTGCCAAGCTGCTAAGCTGTGGTGTTAATACAAAGAATGGCATCGTCCTGGTCCCACACATCCCATCCCCATCTTCATCTTGCTTCTTCAAACCTGTTTCTCCCCTGCAGCAGCCCCAGGCAACACGCTCTGAACAAACAGGTCATCAGTGCTCACACAAGGGTACTTCTGTTGCTGTGGTTGCTGCTCATCAGCCCCTTTGGAGAACCAGGGAAACAAAACAACATAGAAACCAGACAAGAACAAAGATTTCCTCCGTTAGTGGTCAGAGACCTTACTACAGCACCACTGATGAGGTTTTGCTTCCTAGCTGGGACAAAACATGTCTGGCTGCTTTAGTGTCTGCTCTAGGAAGTGGGTCCTGGTCCCCAGGAGATGGAGGTGCCAGCCAAGCCACCTGTCCCCCATGCTCCAGCAGATGCTGGGGACAACCCATGCAAACCCCTCCATGGTGGGCATGGGGCCAGGCTGCTCTCAGCCACCTGCACCCAGTATTTCCTGCTATATTGTAAAACACATCCTGCAGCATCATAACCCTTATCAAAGCTGACTTTAAACACATATATTTACTGTGCTGAGCAAATACCAAGCAACCTGCGGGTGGACTAGCAATAACACTGCCACCTTGTGAGACCTTGCAGGGATAACAAACAGGCTGGGGCAAGGAGTTACAAATCCAGTCTGGGTTTAAGGAAAGGTTCAGAGGGTGAACTAATGCAGGAGAGGGCACAGAGCAACAGGCAGAGCACAGGGGATCCCTGTTTCTCACTCCCATAGGAAACCATGAGCGTGCATGAGGTGCACACCTCTGGACATCCTGCCACGAGAGCAGAGAACAGCAAAGGTTTGGGTTAATGACCTGATTAAAATGAAGTAGCCTTTGGTTGCAGAATACTAGATTTGGAGAATGCAGAGAACAAGTTTGCATCAAAGCAGGAAGCTGTGGGTTTGCAGGAAAGAAAACCCAATGGAAAACCTCTGAGGGCCAAAAGCCAAGTTAGGTTGGCCTCTCAGTTTGGATATATTGACCAAACCCCCCCCACAGTGTGAACATACAAAACATCAGCTACTCATGTGGTTATCCTAAGATTAAGATGCTGTTGGAAGCACTGGAGTGGGGTGGATGCAGCCAGCAGCTGAGGTCAGAGGAGACAAAGACATGGAGCAATTGCCAACAGCCTCCCCATGATGCTCCATGTACAGAGAGGACAGAGATCTCATGACTTTGTATAAGAAATTCTGTGATAGGCTGTGTTCTTAGTACTGCTAAGAAACCAACTGAAAACAGGTTTTCAGTTCAAATATTGTTTAACAGATTCTTCATCAGACCTAAAATTGCTTTGAAGCTGCAGAAATACCAAATATTGAGAAATGTTAGGGGACAATTCTGTAATGTGTGTAGGACTTCTGGTTATAACTCTTTAAGTTCTTAATTGTGACTGCAAAGCAAGATCTCTTAGAATCTTAGTAGTACAGGCTGAAATACATCTAAGCCATCTGTCAGTTAGGAAAATACATGTCTCATGTTATAGTCATCAATAATCCTGTGCAATGGATTCATGTCAAAATAATCAATGAAAGACTGATTTCTTCCACTGCTCTCCAAAGTTGTATTCTGAAGCTGGAAAAATACAGGCTTCTTTCAAAATGCTGTCAGTTTTGAGATTTACAGGTTGTTATAGTCCCTAACTTCTGGTTTATGTTGTTTTTTCCTCTTTTATTTCTGAAAACTATCTGCATTAAAAATATCTGTGAAACTTGGATAATGCAAAGAGCAATATATATCCTGAAAGAAAAATAACCCCCAAGATATTTTAAGCTAGTTGCAAAATAAATGTTGATCATTTTTCTTACTTTGCTCTTTCTTGGTGAGACTAATCTTTTGAATCTAGTTTAAGAGTGAGACTGCTATTCCATCTTTTAATGCAGAATACTAAGATAGGTGTAGGGTGAGAGAAGCTTAATGTGTTTGAAGTTACTCATAGATGATTAGAGTTGTGTGTCTGCATCTGAAGTTATGAAAATTCTGCTATTTAGGAAATGGGTGGGTCTGTGTGTATGTATAATTGCAGTGTTACTTGAACAAGGGAAAAAGAGGGAGTAGTAAATTTGTGCTGTTGTGGGTAGGGAATTGCATATTTTAAACTTACAACTCCAGAGCTGGTTTCTAGGAATGGTATATAATATGCTTCAGATTAACTCAATGAAAGTGAAATAATTTTCTGTGTATGTTGACTTAGAATGATTAGAGCGAGATTTAATAATTTAGGATGTGTGTTTGTGGTTTTCTAGGACTATTATGTAACTTTTCCCTAGCACTTAGAGAGCATGGAGATGGATAAAACCTCCAGCATAGTAAATGATGTAATGAAACACAAGGCCTCTTCTAACAGTACCTGGGGCTTTTTTTACATTCCAACAGAGTTTATGTTCAATAAGCAACAGATGTAGGTTATATCATCAAATAGGATGCTGATTGAGACTGAACAGTTTATTGTTTCAGGGGCATTTTTTCTGGTCTGTTATGCATCTCCCTTTTAACTGCTAGAGGATATGTGGAATTTTGTACCTTTCTGCAACATAATATTGCAAGTACATTTATAGCAACTTTAAATTTTCTTTCTTTTCTTATGAAAGTTCACTTCCCCTCATAACCCCCAATAATTTGCAAAACCTTTTGATGTCAGGCAGCTTATAGAATCCCAGACTGGTTTGGATTGGAAGGGACTTTAAAGCCCATCTACTTCCACCTCCTTGCCACAAGCAGGGACACCTTCCACTATACCAGGTTGCTCCAAGCCCATCCAACCTGGTCTTGAATGTGTAGGTGCTTCTCATTTGAGGAGCTGTCTTAAATTCCATAGTCAGAAAGTCTGTGTGATGTAGTAGAATGTATACAGAGAGGGAAAAATGGCACAGAAACTTTAATAGCATAGTAGCTGAAATTCTGGTTCAGGTGTCCAAATAGAGAAAACTGGTTAAAAACATTGAAGAAAAGGTTTCACAGCTTTTTTATTTCCATGGAAACTGGATCTGATGTTATAGCTTTCTTTTCCCTTGCCTTTAAGTTACACTGTGTTTGTTTTCCCTTTCTTCTTGGTTTTCATTATGATTGTGTGTAAGTCTGTGGCAACTTCTTATGCAATTAATAATATATACTAAACATCAGCAATTAAGTAAAAAAGGGGTTTTTTGTTCCTTCCCCCCTCCCCCCAAATACATCAGCCCTATTTTTTAATTCCATCCCAACAAAACCTCTCTTTGGGAGCAGAAGGGGTGGTACTTGACCACTGCTTCAACCAAACAGCAGAAAAGGGCTGGGAGCACAAAAATGGACACCAGTATAGTTAGACCTATAGAATTTATGACAAAATGTATTCCAGGGAGGGAGTTCTTGAGAAAAGAACCTTTGAGTGTTTTAGATGTTGTAAAAGAGTAATACTGGATTAAAAGGGGAAACTAAGTGTAGCTTTAATGATTGGAACTTGATACATGAAAGAGAGTAGTTCAAGCAGTGTACTACCTAGGCAATCCTACCTGGAATTAGGTCTAGGCCTGTCCTCTGGAGTAGCCAGGGAACTATTGACAAGGCTTGAGAAATTACCTTGTTGTGATATGTTGTGATTATGAGCCTAAAAGAGTAATCCAAGGTGAGACTGATTTTTTGAATGAGATCTCAAGTTAACTGTCAATTTAGCAACAATGCAAACTTTGTGCTAAAATGCCTTCTAAGCTGTTAAAAGCAAAAACATCTAAGGGATGGTTCCCTAAAGGAAAAAAGAGGAAAAAATAAGAGAGAGAAAGGGAGGTGAAGGTTAAGCACCTATAGGGAACCAATGCATGCTCCAAGGCATTGTTATAATGTGTGTTAGAATGACCTGACCTCTTGCTCCTGAAAAGGAATTAATGCATCATGGAGATTTGTAGTAGCTAAATAAATTGGAGAAAGTTTGTAATCCTGAAGTGGTTTTGGATAGTGAATTGGATGGTGTATATGTTTCATTAAGAATCAAGGCATGTCTAGCTCAGACACCTGAGCCAAGAACACAAACACAAACACCCTGCATTCCCAGGGCACAGTGACTAATACTTCTAGTGAGATCTCAGTGTTCACTTTATAGATCAGGTGTTAATGTGCACTGACATTCCAACTTGCAGCACTGAAAATTAATATCAATACGGTGGGCTAAATAAAGTGCAACTCTGGATCTGCAAATACTTTTGGGATGAAGGACAAGAATTTTAAAGCTTTTCTGCTAGTGCCGAGTTAGTCTTTGATGCTAAAAATATGGGATTAAAAGCCTTCATGAGCTTGCAGATTGTTTATCCCTGTATAGAGATGCTCAAGTGAAATGGATCACCATCCTACAGTAGCTGAATTACAAAAATGAACCCATAAAACTAGATGGTGGACAGCAAGTTTTGTTCCAGTTTTACTCATTTATGAGACTTCCTCTATAATGTGTTGTAGTGTGTGCCACTGTAGTGTCTCTCTTAAACTGCAGTGATATTGCACATCTCCAAGTATCCTTCCAAAGAGTCATGGATGGCAGCATCTCCAAGTAGGCTGAATATCATTAGTGGTGTCTGTCTTTTAATTTGGAAACTATTACAGAAGTAGAGACACCTCCCCTATTTTTTTATTCCCCCACCACCTGGCTAACCTTCACTGCTTCCATTGACACCTTCATGTGTATGTAAATTACATGCTCAGACTAGAATTCAATGCCACCTGAAGTTGTAGGGGAGTTCTGTAGTGAGGGTTTCTGTGTCAGTTCATGGGAAATGGCTCCTTTACCAATTCCCAAATCAAGTTCTTTTTAAGATCAATTTCTCTCCCTTTGGGATATCACAATGTCTAGCCTCTTGTTTGCCCTTGCTTTCAGGTTTTATCATCTGTTGAAGATGTACATATCTTCTCCAGATGTTGAGTTGCATCTTCTCATGTTCAATGAATGTTCATATGTTTCAGGTATTTAATTTCTTTAGGTCCTCCTTGTTTGTGTTTTCTTTTTTTTTTTTTTTTTTTGGTTGTTTTGGGTTTTTTGGGTTGGTTTGTTTTTTTTTTTTTTTTTTTTTTTTTTTTTGTTTTTTTTTTTTTTTGTTTCTTTTTTTTTTTTTTTTTTTTTTTTTTTTTGTTTTTTTTTTTTTTTGTTTCTTTTTTTTTTTTTTTTTTTTTTTTTTTTTTGTTGGTTGTTTTGGGTTTTTTGGGTTGGTTTGTTTGTTTGTTTCTTTGTCTGTTTGGTTTTTTAATTCTCCTATTTATCTGAGGTTGGTGGGATTCTCCCTTCTAAGGGTATTTTTAAGGTAAGTGAAGTATGGTTCCGACAAGTCAGGAATCAATGTCACTCTGCAGTTACACCATTTTTGCTTGTTATTTTCTTTCATGTTTTCTCAAGTTATTCATACAAAAGTTCAGTTACAAGTGGATCCATGACCCTTTTATTATTCATATATTTTCTTTTAAATATTTTAACTTGGTGTTCCTAAAGATATTCTTCATAGATCCACGCATCCAGTTTCAAGCCCTAATATCTCTTAGATGGCTAATGTTATGTTGCACATCTAATATAAGATTATATAAATCATATTTCCCATGGTCAGACTGTTAGGAAACTGGTGTTTGACTTCTATAAATATATGAGACTGGAAAGTTCTGGGGCATGTTTGCTGTTTGTATATACAAGTAGTTTATCTCTAAGTAGTTGTTTTGGATGTTTTATTTGAATTACAGCCTATGTCTGGATATCTTTAGAGTAGATCTCTTTTTTTAACAATGCTTTTTGGCTACAGAGCTCTAAATACTTTAGCAAAAATGTGCAGGAAGGTGCTAAGAAATTTCACATGCAAACTGGTGTATATTTGTTTTGTATACAGTATATTCCAAACACCCCCTGCTTTGCCAGGTTTCGCAGTTTCTATAAAAAATTAAAATGGCTGAATTTTGGCAGGTTTAATAGTTGTGATTCATTGATTTCTTAAGCCAAATTATACTAGCTGAAAACTTGGACATTAGAGTGCCAAAAATAATGAAAAATATTTTCATAAATAGTTCCTGCTTTAAGTGTATTAAATCTAAAGTTAATGATGGCCAGTAGAGCTTTACTCTGGCAAATGAATGCAGAAATTGAAATACAAGGTATGACTGCAGATGGCATGAGTATTTTTAGCCTCTTTAAGCTGGTTTATAAATTGCAGATGTTCTCAGGTTTATGCTCATTGTCTTTCGTACGGTTCATCAAATAGGAAGGAACAAATCTCAATCTAAGCATGCATAACAAAACCCCAGGTTTAAAAAGTTCCTGCTGTTGGGGGTTTATTTTTGCAGAATGAACTGCTCATAAATGCATCATGACTTCATGAATTTGTATACATGCATTTGTGGCAGTGAAGCTGCTGGTTTACTGTGATTTCAAAAATCCATGTTGATGTAGCTGGTGTATCAGTAGCTTTTTGATCAGGTTGCCATCTATTATGCAGTGTTCAAGGCCAGGCTGGACAGGACCTTGAGCAACCCAGTCTCTGGAAGGTGTCCCTGCCCATGACAGGGGGTTGGAACTGGGTGAGCTTTAAGGTCCCTTCCAACCCAAACCAGCCTGGGATTCTATGATTAAAATTTGCCATTTGTAAATTGCTCTTCTGTCAGTTGAGGGTGAGGGGTTTCATTGTTGTTAGTGTGCTTGGTGGTGCAGACACAGGACCCATTTATTCTGGAAGATCTTGATTTATTTTCTTTTTTGAAGTATTAATTTTCTTTACTTGCACCTAGCTAGAATGATGTGTGATGAGCAATTATACTTTTTTCCAATGAGCATTAAAAATAAATCTGGCAAACCTAGTTCTGGTTTCTCTGACAAGCACATAAATCAGATTGTGCCAGCTGAAGGTGATAGACCTCATTCTTCTCACTTCTGTCAGTTTTAGGCAAGCTATGCCTGTTTGTCCTATTTTCCTCTCTCATATGAATGTGAATTTTTAAGAATCGTACTGAGGTGTTAAAGTTAACAAAGTTGGAAAGAACAAAAGGATTCCTTGCACACGTGCACACATACTGTAATATTGCCTTGTTTATGAATAGGAGAGAGAAGAAAATGCTACTGAGATATTTGAACAGATGTGCTCTGACCAATAAAACCAGTTATCTGTACTGTCAAGTTATGTTAATTGTAAAGCAAGGTAGAAAAAGGCACACTGCATTTTACCAAACATAACATTGCTTTCAACTAAGAGGATTTGATGATTCTGTAGACATTTTATAGATGCCCTTATTTTCATTCTTCAATGAATTCACATAATAGCAATTCCGTGTACTTGTCAAAGTTCACAAGCATGTTAAAAGCAATACTCATGTTGCTAGCTATCGTTGTAGCCTGCGCAGCAGAATTATTGTTGGGGTTACATCAGGCCTTGGATTACACTGTTTCCCTGTGGCCATTATCATTTTTTTTTCCCCCAGTAAAGATAGCTGATCCAGTGTGAACAAGGTGTTCAGTTTTAGAAGACTGTGACTGGGTGATGAATGTGGTTAAAGCAGGAAGCGGGGGGTATCTGTTTGAAAAATGGGGTTAAGTGAAAGAAAAGTGCAAAAGATCTGGAACATAGAGAAAAGGTTTCCTAAAAAAACCCACCACCACAACCAACAAAATGAGTGTGTTTGTTTAGCTAGAATAGTATTTAGAGTAGTAGTTACTGGGCTGCAATGTCAAAATTATGTTTACTGTCATGTGTGTTTTGAAATTTCTTCAGCTTTCTTGTAGAAGAGGTGTTCTTCAGCACTTCTGCCCAAATATCAATTTGTATTGAGTTCAAAGTTGAGCTCAATTTGAAGAAACTTGATCTACAAAGCCAGAAAGTCCACTATGAATTGAATTCAGAAAACAAATGATGTTAATCAATCCAGGAATTTCTCAGTGAACTTGGAAGTATGATAATAATCCTTAAATTGTGTTTCACTTTTCTCTTTCTTTCAGAATACTTACCTAAATTTTGAAAATCCTTTTTATTTGTAAGTCACAGGAGGCTTGTTGTCATCTTTTTCTTGTGAGAAAATGCTTTCCATTTCATCTTAACCCTCTTTCAACCAAGATATGTAACCTCATGAGAGATGGTATGAGGCCGACACCGAGTGCATGAGCCTCGTGCTCAAAGCATGAGCCTTGATGAGTCTGATAAACATGTTAAAAATTTTCATATTTAGATGTACATAAATGGTTATTTGGGGGGAGGGGTGTCTTAGCTATACAACCAGAATTTGGAATTTTGCTGTGTGCAGCCTACTTAAACTAGAGACCTGGTGCTCTTCCGTCAACATTTTTAGTTCCCTGGGGTTTAATGTAGCTGTGGAGACTAGAATCTCTTAGTAAGAAAGGGCCTCCTCTGTTTAAATTGCTTATGCTTTATAACAACAGAATGAATACCAACAAGTCAATATATTAGAAAAAAAAAAAAAAAAA
>NDXB01003284.1:0-21305 GCA_002631895.1 Agapornis roseicollis | reverse complement strand
TCTTCATATGGGAGATGCTCCAGTCCCTGATCATCCTCGTGGCCTCCTCTGCACTTGTTCCAACAGCTCCATGTCCTTTGGATGTTGAGGACACCAGAACTGCACACAATGCTCCAGGTGAGGTCTCACCAGAGCAGAGCAGAGGGGCAGGATCAGCTCCTTGGCCCTGCTGGTCACGCTCCTTTGGATGCAGCCCAGGATACGGTTGCTTTCTGGGCTGCAAGCGCACACTGCAGCCGGTTCATGTTCATGTTCTCATCGACCACCACCCCTAAGTCCTTCTCTGCAGGGCTGCTCTCAATCTCCTCTCTGCCCAACCTGTAGCTGTGCCTGGGATTGCTCCGACCCTGCTGTAGGACCTTGCACTTGGCACGGTTAAAACATCAGCTTGTCATAGAAGATCAGGTTAGTCAAGCAGGACCTTCCTTTTGGAAACCACATGCTGACAGGTGCTTCATTTCTGCATCAACTGTAGAAGCAAGGTTTTATCCATCCCAGCAGATCAATGGCTGCTTGAAACATACTCACAAATGAGCATCAGCTCTGCCTGATTAAAACAGGTCAGAGAATGCTACCTAAAGTAGACCATCAGAATAGCTTGCACTGGGAAAATGTATGCTGATGAGGCTGTGTATTTGCATTCATATATAAATGGTAGTGAAGCACCTGATGGAGATCATCTCAAATCCATTCCTTCCCAGAGCTGTTGATTGCCATTGTCTCATCTCAATCAAGAGCTAGTGATGATCTGCATATATTAAATGCCAGCTGGGGTTTCAATTTAACTGTTGATGCAAGGTATAAATTCAACGTATGAAAAGGTTTTCTGCAGAGAACTTATGCAGTGCTTCATGGAATGAGTAAGAAATTCCATCTCTTGATGGAGTAGAAATGTACTAGCAGCTGGAGACTTCTGCACTTGGTGGCTGTCTGCCTAAGGCATATTCTTGTTTCTGAAGAAGGGAGGACAGTCCTTGTGGAGGGAGGAATGTTGAAACTGCTTCCTGATGTAGTGAAGGCTGAGGAACCCTTGGGATGTTTTGGATGACAACTCCGGCAAACCCTGAAAAGGGATGAGGTATGGAAAATGGGCAGCTGGGGAAGACATGCAGGATGAGCCCTGAGCCCAGGGGTGAGGTGAGTGCCTGCAGTTCAGAGGCTGATGAATGAGAAGAAAGGCAGCTTTCTGAGTATGAGACTGTAGGAAGTAGCTCAAGTGTTGCTCCTCTTTCCTTTTCAGCACTTACGTCTTTGTGAGGGTTTTTTCTGACAGTGCTTATTTTATGTGGTCTAAATATATTTTATATCTCTCAGATAACTGACTTGAGTGAAGAGAAGAGTGATTTGTAAGTGACAATAAAGCTCTGTTGCAATGACTGTAGAGGTGCTAATAACCAACATTTGTGACTGCACATGCAGAGGCCAGGACAGTGGCACACTGCTTCCAAATATCCAGAAGGCAGCAGGATAGGTGCCCACTTGAGCTGCTTCAGGAGCTCACAACATGAGTCTGAGAGGAAGAGGTGCCTCCTGGTGCTGGTGTGGTGCTTCCTGGCTTCTGGGAAGTCAGAGGACACTTCTACATTCAGGCTGGTCTGTGGCAGGAATGTGTGGCTGGCAGTCTGGGATTTGAGAGGGTTTCTGCATGTGCTCCTGTGCGCTAGTGTGCCTAAAGCAGGGATCATCAGCATTTATCTTCATCTGAGGCTCCCACTTGGAATGATTCTCTTTAATTTGCTTTAGCCAAGTGTATCTCTAACCCCACAAAAATGGGTTGTCTTGTTTTTTAATTCTGTTCTCATGGGTTCTCTTCTTGCTGTGCAAATATTGATCCATAATCAGCATAGGCTTAGCTTTACTCCCACAGACCTTGCAGAGTAAGTTAGAAGGACTGCACTTAAAGTAACAGCTGTTTTGACTACCTCATCCTTAATATGATGTGACAGTTCTTCTTAATGAGTGCTATCATCGAATCACCAGGTTTTCATAAACTGTCTTACCCCTATGGAGGGATATCATCCTATGTCTAGCACCTGAAATAGAATTTTAAGTTTAAAAGCTGTATCCAGATCTCTATATTTAGTTCTTGTTTCAGAGGTATTCAACTTGCAAATACCTATGCTTCTATTTTATATAAACCCTATTTCAGGTATTTGCATTTAAGATTTGGTTGAACGTGTATGAAAAGCTCTGCGTAGCACAGACAGCTTGCTTTGGAGGCAGAAAAGTAGAAATGCCTCCCACAGAAAAGAAAGGACCTCACAATGTGCAGGAGATGATCATGTCTCACAGTGCTATTTTCCCACTGTGACTAATTCCCCAATCCCCCTCTCCCCATCTTCACCAGTGGAAAACTGTAACTCATGCATGGAGCTATACACATAGATATGGACATCAAGAGCCCTTAGCAGCCTATGATTCAGTTCAGCAGCAGAAGATAATGCATAGTGTGCATAGAGAACAATATGCTTTTAGTCTACTCCTAAGCTTTTTTTCTCTGAAAGGACAGGAATTATCTAAGCAGGGTGCTGCTTTTCTCCAAAGGCAACAGCTCTCAGCACTGCAAATGCTGGTGTGCGTATATAGCCCAGCCAGTCCTTGGGGTAAATGCAGCTCAGACAAGAGCGTTTTACTTCTTGCTCCTGCATGAGCCAGGAGACCTCGGTTAGCTAAAGAGTGCTCATCCATTCTTCTTAATCACATGCAGTGATCTTTCTTGCAGCATGGGCTGATTTTGGTCTCTGATAGAGTATGAGCACTTCTAACACTGCTGGAAAGCAGGAAGTCATTGGGATACTTACAACGTCATCATTACAACAGAGAGCATCTGCAGGGACCTCTGCAAAAGGCAAGATTTGGAGTGAAAGATGCTGATCACTGTAATAGTCTCCTCTGAAGAAAGAAAAATGGATATATCTGGAGGTGAAATCCAAGGAGAGCCTGAGGTACTTTATAGTTCTGGTTTATCAAAATTAGCACCACAGAAATGGTATTGGGACCTGGGAGTCTGTATTAGTGTAAGAAAGCCTTGTGACGTGGCTGGACATGCTGATCTGAACAACTAGGGTGGCAGTGTCCCATCAGCTCTGTTAGGAGCCATAAAGACCTATTCCAGTGACAGGTAGGTCATTTTTGCTCTTCTTTGAGGGTCTTACAGAGATGAGCAAGGACAGGACTACTGGGCTGTGTACACTTTATGGATAGCCCTCTCAGGTCATGCAGCAGGTGCGCATCCAATTCCTCTGGACACTAGACTGTTCCAGAGGCTCTTAGGAGGAAAAGGTGCTTAAAAATGTGTTGTGGTTTAAGCCATCAGCAGCACAACTGCTCACTCACTTCCCCTACCCCTTCCTCCCTCTGCTCCTGGAGGAATGGGGGGGGGGGAGAGTTGAAAGAATGTAACTCCCATGGGTTGAGATAAGAGCAGCCCAGTAACTAAAGTATAACACAAACCACTGCTGCTATCACCAATAATAATAATGATAAGGGAAATAACAAGGGAAGAGAATACAACTGCTCACCACTTGCTGACCGATACCCAGCCCAGCTGAGCAGTGATCTAGCCCTTCTGGGTAACTGACCCCAGTTTCTATACTGGGCATGACGTGCTGTGGTATGGAATACCTCTTTGGCTAGTTTGGGTCAGGTGTCCTGTCTCTGCTTCCTCCCAGCTTCCCCTCCTCTCTGGCAGAGCATGAGGCTCAAAAAGTCCTTGGTCAGAGTAAACATTACTGAGCACCAGCTAAAAACATCGATGTTATCAGTGCTGTTCCCAGGCTGAAAGTCAAAACTAAAGCAATGCACCAGCTACTAAGATGGAGAAAAAAATGACTGCTACTGCTGACCCCAGGATAAAAGGACATGGAGCTGTTGGAACAAGTCCGGAGGAGGCCACGAGGATGATCAGGGACTGGAGCATCTCCTGTATGAGGACAGGCTGAGAGAGTTGGGGCTGTTCNTACTGAGCACCAGCTAAAAACATCGATGTTATCAGTGCTGTTCCCAGGCTGAAAGTCAAAACTACAGCAATGCACCAGCTACTAAGATGGAGAAAAAAATGACTGCTACTGCTGAACCCAGGATAAAAGGACATGGAGCTGTTGGAACAAGTCCGGAGGAGGCCACGAGGATTATCAGGGGACTGGAGCATCTCCTGTATGAGGACAGGCTGAAAAAGTTGGGGCTGTTCAGCCTGGAGAAGGCTGCGTGGAGACCTCATAGCAGCCTTCCAGTATCTGAAGGGGGCCTCTAGGGATGCTGGGGAGGGACTCTTCCTTAGGGACTGTAGTGACAGGACAAGGGGTGATGGGTTAAAACTTTAACAGGCGAAGTTTAGACTGGATATAAGGAGGAAGTTCTTTCCTGTAAGGGTGGTGAGGCACTGGAATGGGTTGCCCAGTGTGTGACAATGGACATTTTGTGAGCAATCCAGAGGCCTTGGTGTAAGGCAGCCTGCATGAGAACGGTCACGTAGTGAAGATGAACTGAAGGCCGTGGATGAGGGAGTAAAAGAAACACCAGCTGCAAGGTCTCAAAAGTAAGCAGAAGACAAAAAGGAGCTGAGAAATTCTGAAGGTCGAGTTCCCAGGACAGTGTTATCCAATCCTAGCATTGTTAAGGTTTAAGGTGCCCAATCTACAATTGCCAAATCAATGTAGCTGTACTAAGAATCTCTATATAAGGTTAGCACTTTGTCTAATAAAATGGCATTCACGTAATCACATTGATCTCTCAGCATTGTCCACCAGGAACTATGGTGCTCCCACATGAAGGGGGCCTATAGGGATGCTGGGGAGGGACTCTTCATTAGGGACTGTAGTGACAGGACAAGGGGTAATGGGCTCAAACTGAAACAGGAGAGGTTTAGATTGGATATAAGGAGGAAGTTCTTCACTGTGAGGGTGGTGAGGCGCTGGAATGTGTTGCCCAGAGAGGTTGTGAATGCTCCATTTCTGGTGGTGTTCAAGGCCAGGTTGGAAAGAGCCTTAGGTGGCATAGTTTAGTGTGAGGTGTCCCTGCCCATGGCAGGGAGGTTGGAATTGACTGATCTTAAGGTCCTTTCCAACCCTAACTATTCTATGATTCTATGATAAAGTGGGCTCTGCTTTGCATGAATTACACTTGAAGGTTTGGCCATAGTGAAAGGGGTCTCATTTCACTGCATTGGGATTTCATTTCCTCATGGAAAACAGCCATCCTCTGGCTTGGTGGATGATTTTCAACTTCATATGAAATCAACAGGCTTATATGATGAGAGTAACTTGTGTCTGTGTATTCAGTGAGCTGCACTGAGGATCAAAAACCATCCAAAATGCAGCAGCAACTGGTGGAATTACCTGCCTTATGAAGAATAAACTCATATTGAAGAGTGCAGATACCAGAACAGTCAGGGCTATAGATGTAAGCTTGGAGCTTAATCTTTTCTCTGTAGTATGGCAAGGCATAACAAAATACTGGACAAACACTTAGACTGCATGGCTGTTAAAACACCACCTTTGTGGAGCTAATATTATGACAGGAGATGTTTAGTGATAGATTCAAAATCTACTGACAAAAGCAAACCATCAACAAATAGGAGTTTGCTTTGACCAAAACTTCACTTAAGGGGTAGGGTAGGGGGGTCCCTTCTTTAGGTATAACAGTTCAGTTCTGAAGTTAAATGCAGATAGGCTTTTCCTCCAACATCATTTCAAAATGGAAGCCAAAACACTGGAACATTTTGTGTTTAAGTCAGAATTAGCTATTAGTAATTGATCAGATTGGCCTCAACCTACTAAATATAAATATATTTTTATTGGTCTCTTTTTATTTTTTCCCCTGTGGCTTTTGGGGTGTTGATAATCTTAAGGGGGTTTTGACAAGGAAAAGGAATGCTGACCTTCATCCCTGCAGGGCAGAGAACAGCTTGAAAGTCATGTTTAATGGGAGTAATGAGTCCCTTCACTTCCAGCATCAGCTCTGTGGGTGGACTGCTGCAATATGCTGGTGGGAGAGCCAAATTACTCCCCTTCTATGTGAGCTTTTCACTTTGGAAACCACGTTTCATTCTTGGGAGCTGTATTTCCCAGTGTTCCTATTTCCGAGTGTTCCTTCAGAGAGGAAGAGAATTTGTACATAGAAGTGTAAATGGAAGTGCTCAGGACAGCTGTTTTACTAACTGTTACCTACCTCTGCTACCTGTATCTGCCCAGTGCTAGCTCCTTTCTCATTTCCCTCCTGAAGCAATTGCTAAGGTTAGTCCTCAAGAGCCATTGCTTTTTGTGAAGCAGAAAGTTGTTTTCCACATTTCTTCAAATGCAGTTGTTCTTACTTACTGCATCTAGCCATCCAAAGACAGCAATTGTCTTTTAGGTCAAGAAAGCTGTGCAAAGTTCCACCCACTGGTACAATTATTCTCTGTCTGAGACAAAGCAGTGGTTTTGCTGGGCAGTGGCCATGTGCCATCAGCACAGCACCGTGGGTGAGGATGCTGCAGGAGTCCAGGCAAGAGGGACACTGAGTGCCTTGCACTGGTTGTGAGTGAGGACCAGTGGGATGGCCTCAGTCATCAGTCTCTTGAGTTGTATCTATAGTGGGTTGTAAAGTACTCTTCCTGAAATGAAGCTGTACAAAGTGCTTAAAACCAGGGAATGATTTAGCTACTGCACAGTAAAGGAAGGAAGGAAGGAAATAAAGGAAGTGAAACCCCCAGAAACTTCACATTTACTGCAAACTCCTGAGCTTGAAACACCTGCATACCTGAGAGGAGATTTAATGCTTTTTCTCACTTTGATGCTGTCACGACAGAGCATTTTACATCGTCTGTGCTGCCCCAGGAGTGAGAAATGGGGATGGCCTTTGAGATTGTAGAAAACTGAAAGTGGAAACGAATTCACTGGAGATAAGTAGGTTCGTGTAAGTCTCTATACAAATGTCTCTGTCAGTGTGTTTAGATTATCAGCTGCTCTGCCAGCTGCCCCTGACAGCACAGGAAATGGAAAACTGGGGGTAGGAAATCTCAGGCTGCTTATTAAGCCTTTTTTAACTGTCACAGAAAACCAAGGGAGAAGTGTCCCCAAAGGAAGATTTCCCAGTCTCTCAAAAGCACATTCATCACTGCAGAGTGGGCTGCACTTGGTACCTGGGGGAGGAGGGAAAGTTGTGAGGATTTTTTTCTCGGATCTGTAACAAGGTCATTGTTTGGTTCATGTGAGAAAGCAATTCTTGCTTCTCCATATTGTGAGAGAAGGACCAGAGTAACAGAAAAGATAGCATCATAGTTTTGGTCTTGCCCCATCTATTCTTTTGTACAGCCAAAGACCTGAGGGGACTGGAGCTCCCCAGACACATATTCATGCTTTTATCAAGTGTTTCACAGTGTGAGGTTTGCTGTTGATACAAACTTGGTGTTGTGGGCACAGTTCAATTATTAGGATTTCACTAGGCTGGTAGGGAATTTCCTTTGATACGGCCTGTCCTTCATCCCTACCCACTGCCTCAGTCCAAGAAGAGTTTCCCTGGAGTAAGGAAAGGGTGAAAAGATAACATTTCCAGGGACTGCAGTCTCCAATCACTGATGTCTCCACTGGTTGTAAATTATTGGCTGGTAATGAAAAGACTTGATTTGTGTCTTGGGTTAGTTAAAAAAAAAGCAATATTAAGAACAGCCTTTAATACCATAAAGCTAGGCTTTACTTGAAATGTGTTCTATCTATGGATGGGCAGTCTGCAAAATATTCTGATCTAGCAGTTACAAGCAGTGTAGCTCATTCAATTTAGCTACTCACTTTTAGTAAGATCTTGCCTTCACTTCAGGCTTTCTGTGTTATCCATCATTGCAGCATCTCCAGACCTTTTTCCATCAATAATTAGGCATGTGCTTAGATCTCATCAGCCAGGAAGCTGGGTATATCCTTGAGCACTCTGAACAAAGTTGGGAATACCCATATGCCTGACTGCTTTTCTAAATGGGGGTTAACCATGTGGAATACAACCCATCCTGTAGTGTTTGCACTATGCCAATTTGGGTTTGGAGCGGTGGGATGTCAGTAACGCTGAGATGAACTGTGTGTTCATCACACTGCCTATGCCCTTTAAACTGGGGAGTTCCCAGACTCCAGGATGCTTTCTTATCCATTCCTGCTTCCCAGAGGTTCCTTGAGATGAACTGTCCAGCTGGGATCTGCTTCCTTGCACAAGGCCTTTGGTCTTTGTGACAAGCACAGTTTGCATATACATATAGCGGTACTAAAATATCACATTAAGACACGTATTGCAACTAAGGTTAGCAGTTCTCTGTCCTCAGGAGGTGTAGAAGTGAAAGGAAATGGACACAGAATAACAAATTTTGTTGTGAAATGCAAGGAAATTGGAAGTGGAAATACAAAACACTGGTCGCATACTAATGTGTTCGCTGCAGATGAGCTATTACTTGTTTCTGTGTGGGTCTGGTGTCTGTCCATGCCACTGGCAAATGATTGGGAATTTACTCTGAAAGGTGTCTGTGTTACTATAGGGTTTTCCTCATAAAACAACCCTGAGAATGTAAAGCCCCTTTAGCTTCAGGGTTATGATTTCCATCATGGGCTTGTCAATTTAGTCATAAATAGATGCTGTTATGAAAGCACCTACAAAGTGGATTATGTGGTGAAAAAACTCAACCCCTCTCCAGTGCTTTCTCTGTACCTGGAGGAAGATGCCTCAGCAGTCTCTAAGGCAGACTGAGGTTTTGCTTTTCTTGCTTTCTCTGTAACACCTGTGTTAGATGGGAATCACAGCGTGTGAATAGCCAAGTGCTACGTTGCAATGAGCCCATGACATGGGCACTGGTCACTTAGACAAGCCTCTGCTGCTCAGGAGAGAAGTGTAAATCTGACCAAGTGATTTTGGTGTAAGTTACTCTCCTAATCCAGGTATAAAGCTGAAAGAAGAGCTGAGCATAAAGGGTGCCTTTATCCAAAAGGACAATATTAAGCAGTGCAGGACCTACAATTTTTGGCAGTTATCAGAGGTTCCCCTTGGACTCTAAGTACATGCTCTGTGCTATGTAAGAAGGTAAAACCAAGACATCTGCTGTAGATGGTTTTAGCCAGAAGACAATGCACCACCATCCTTTGACTTCAGGTTGAAAGGCCTGCAGGTAACTGTTGGGTTTAAGCCTTGTCCTTATCTTACATAATCTTGTGTCCTCCCAAAAGGAGAAATAAATGCTCTTTAGGATACTCCTTAGTAAGGGACCAACAAATAGTTTGAGTATTCCTGACTCAGATGTCATACCAGTGATGTGCTGGATAAAAGAGGGCAAGGAGAAAAAGCCATTAAAGAGGCCTGTGGATGCTACCAGCAACTGGCACAAATGGCTTCTTGGAGGAGCTGTCTCTTTTCAGTCTGGACTTTGTATCTTTATATTCTTCCTACATCTTTATTTTCAAGAGCTATCCTTTCATCTCCTTGCAGCTCATCTAGTATCAACCACGTCAAACCAGCACCCTCCATCATACCCCTCTTACCTTTTACCCTAGTCCTTTCTTCTTCGTGACCATTACCCTTCCACACTCACTAGAAGAGGCTGTGACTTACATCCTGCTATCACCAGGGACAACATGGTCCAGGGGGTGACCTGTGGCTGGGACAGGCACTGGGACATTCTTACCACCTCTCAGCACCTTTTGCCAGCAGTTGCTTTTAAGAGCAGAAATTCAATTATTTAAAATAACACGATAAGATAGAACGCTTGTGGCTATATTTGCCTGTTTCAACATGCATTGACTTCATTTGAATAAAAGTTATAAGTGCTTTGACTCCAAGCCTGGCAAAGTTGAAATGTGAAGTGAAATAAGTTCTAAAGTGCTTATGAAATAAGCACTAAAGGATGCTCTTGGCTGGTGCTGGCCTCTCTCTGTGCCACAGGCCAGCCAGCCTTGGCTGCTCCAGCTTGGTGGCACCCAGAGCTACACTGGGGCTGAGCTCTGTGCCTTTGAGCTGTTTGCTGCCATTATCTGGGACTGCATTGGCTGGAGATTGGGGAAATGAACAAAATTAAACAATACAACAACAGTAGAGAGGCCTTAGGTCTCCTACCTGCTGCTTCCTTGGCTCTGGTTTCCACATTGCTCTCTCTGAGCTCTGGCTGTGCTGAGCCTGCTGCTGCCTAGCCCTGCTCAGGGACACTAGCGGCTAATGCCACCCTGGGTTGGGAGAGCAGGCTGCCTCTGCTTCTGTAAAACCCACCTAAAACCCATGTCCCCTTTTTCCTCTGCTGTCACCCACCGAGGTGTATTCACTGTGGTGTTTGTCATGAGGATTGGGCCACAGATGCTGATTTCTGTAAGACAGACAAGATTTTTCAGAGGTTGCGCTTGCAGTCATCAGTTTATTTGTATATTGACATAAGGTTGCTGTAGGATTGCCCAAATAATCCCTTTGAAATTCTGAGTGTTAACGTGCAAAGCCACTAAAGCACAAATTGGAGTAATTTATTTACCAGGAAAGGAGGAGAATTCCTGCTAGAGCTAAACCTGAATTTGTACAGCTCTCCTCCTTTCCCCAGTCCCTCCTGTTTCTGGCCTGACAGTCGGAGCGACGGCTGTGCCTGCATGGAGCAGTGGCAGCAGATGGCAGCAGTCTCCTTCCATTGCCCAGCGCTAAATCATCCCCATGAGGCGCCGGGAAGCGGCTGTAAACTTCAGCGGGATGGCGAGGGCACAAACCGAGCAATAGAAATTGCACCAGCAGCTCCCTGGTCAGGAAATTGCCAGGTCCTTTATGAAGTTTGGACGCCAGGAATCTGAGGGTGTTTAAACTGGATCTGCCATTAACTGTGAATGGCAGATACCAAATAGTGTCTTCTCGTTATAGTAGTACTGAAATGCAATTTGGAGCAGATGGGATTTCCAAGCTAAGGCTGACTGCCAGCTCTTCACTTTTGTTTCTTGACGATTATATCAATGCCACCAGGTGGGGATAAGATCCTTTCTAGATTTCTATTGGATTTACTTTCCCAGTTACTGATTCAGGTCGGGTCCGAGTGCACTGTGTAACATGTACCTGGCAAGCAACGTCACTGTTGCTTTCTAACATTCTAAGTACTCTGTGCATGGGACTGTCATAAAATCTCAGGGGCAGGGTGCTGAGCCTGGAAGTCATTTTTTTTTAGCACCTTTTCTATGTAAAAGTTCTGTCTTCAGCCGAGAAGCTTTTCTTGGACTACCTGTCCCTTCTCATTTCAGTGATGGAATCGCTGTCCCCTGAGGGGTGGCTCCTAGCAGACCCCACTACCCCCCACTTAGACAGACCCCCATGTCAGCCACCTCTGTTCCCCCACCAATTCAGAGCTGAGAAACTGTGGAGATGCTCAGTTTGCCTCCTGGGGGTTAGAATGGGAGGAAGGAGACCAGGCATGTCCATCTGCCATGGGGACACAAACACCCTCTGCTAGTCACATCTTGTGGTAGAGACATAGCAGGCAAGTCTCCCCCTTCCAGTCTGAAAAACACAACTGATGTTTTCTACAGAGCTGTCAAAATACGCTGACACTGGGGACAGAAAGCACAAAACCAGCCAGGTTTTACCATGAGATGCTACAGAGCTCTTCAGAGACATGCAGTGGCAGATGCAACCCTACTGCTGCAGGTGGGACTGCACAGCAGCTCCTGTGTGGCATCTCCTGGGGCTGTGGTGAGAAAGGGTGTGGGATAACCTCTGTGTCCTTGTCATCCTTGGGTTTATGGAGCAGCATATTGTGCTGTGGGCTCTACATTGTCTGGGTGCACTCTGCAGCCAGTTGTGTTAGACATCTGTGAAACCTGGTGTGGGAGCTCCACATGGAGCACTTGGAGTTGGAGATGGCAGCCTGCCACCCATGGTGGGAGAGGCCTTCCCCATGGTGCTTCTTAAACCACCACTAATGGATTTAATGGGCTTTGGCAAATGCCAAAAATGCTTCTGCCAAACACTTCTCACTCAAATCTCCTTCTGTGAAGATAACCGCTGGGAGGCTGATGCAAGGACATTGCTATAAAAGCTTAGCTGATTCCACTCAATGGTTTAGGGTCCAAGCACTTGCTTCCACTGAAGAAACTGAAGTTCACCGCATTATTACTTATTACTAATTTAGCTTATTACTTTTCTTCTATTTCAAAGCTCAGTTACAAGTATACGAACTTCATCTTCCCAATCTGCTCATCCTTGCACTCAGTTATGTTGTTTTCAGCAATGCTGGAATGCTCTGTTGCGTTGGGAACCAGCAAGGGAAGGGAAAGCTGGGGAGGGGAAGGAAGGGAGGCAAGACTATATGAACAGACAAAACAGTACTTCATAATAAGAAGAAAGTCAACAGATCTTTTGTTTTGGCCTTTGGCAATGCAACCTTTTGTAATTAAATTACCAGGATGAAATTATGAATCATTTAAGGGCTATGATAAAAGTACCGTTAAATAAATCATTCATTACACTGCAAGAAGTTGTTTTAACTCCTCAGTGCTGGGGAAATTTCCAGGGATCTACTGTTTATTTTTACTTCTTAGTGGCAGATTTTTGTGAAGTTGGAAGCTGTAACCCCAAGTTTGTGTTCTGTTTTCTTGCAGGTAAGTCTGGATGGGGCTGCTTGAACGGTGCAGTTTGGGAACGGATGTGAGCAAAGTAAGCCTTCTTCCAGCTGTGCCAGCAGGGTAGCAAGGTCAGAGTGCTGTCTTGATTTGTGAGCTCTAATACTCGAAACGAAAATGAAAATGGAATGGATAACACAATTGCAGCCTGACATGGCTATGCAGACACAATGCACGGCAGATGTGAATGCCACTGAACTGAATATGTTACTGAGAATTATTATGCAAGCTACTGTTTCTCTGGTTCCTCCTTAAACCAAGATTGGATGGAGATAATGTGAAATACTCACATTACTGATATTCTAAAGGGTAATTCAGCCTTTTAGCTGGGTTTTTTTGATCGTTTAAATGACTTCTCTGGTTATGATAGATTCCAGATACAGTCATTTCTGTCCCTCCTCTTGAATGAGGCTGAGTTACCAGGTCACATGCTGAAAGCTTACTTTGCAGGTCGTTTATTAATCACCTGGCTGTAGGATCTTTCTATAAGCCAGTAAGATACCGCAATTGGACAGGCATGCTTTGCTTTCTACCTAACCCTTGCTCTGTGACAACTCCTGCTATCGGTAAAAGAAATGTCTGGGCCTTGCAAGCTTCCTTGCATTGGAATGAGTGGAATCTGTTGAGATGGTGTCATGTTTATTGTATCAGAGTTGAAATTTATTTCCTTTGGCTTTTTCTTTCTCTCTTTTATTCTCCCATTGTTTCCAGGAACAATTGCATTCACCTCTTGTCAAATTCTGGCATTAGCTTTCAACTGTTGCCTGTGTAAATCAAACTGTGACTTCTTTAGAAGTGTTTATTATGAAGTGTTCTGTTGTCCTAATCTCTGGTGTTTGTGGCAATGTCAAATTGCAAGTATGTGTGGCCTTCATCATAGTTCAGATTCTACAGAACATTAGTCCTACTCACAAGGGGATCTGGGTTATGCCTGAGTTTCTGAGGACAAAAAGGCTTCCTATATTGGGATAACACATATTTAGTTCCCAGCATCACTTCTAGTCTTCTGAGGAGAATGGATCTGGTACCTCATCTTCCTGGTGCAACTTCCTCTCATGAGGTTAAGACATAATAAGAACGCAAACACTGCTGCACATTTTGTGATAGTACTTTCCTTTGTGATGGAGAACATAAAATACCCACAGTAATACAAAATCAGGTAGTCTCTGATTTTTATAGATGTGCTGATCTCCTAGCTCAGCTTTGTCTTCAAGCGGGTTCCTGACTTTCAGCTCTCTTTCAGCATCTCTTCATCTTTGTTGTCTGAAATAATTACTACTAAGAAAGGTGGGAAATAGCATATATAATAAAATGTTTCTTGTGCCACTATCTTCTGTATGCCAAAGCATAGAAATGACCATCCAACCAACAGATATCTATCCGTGATGTTTGACAACGATCAGATTACCGCCCATCTGCTTTTTAGTTCAGTCTTAATATCATTTCCTGTAAAAACAGAAAACACTGAGCGGAGCTACACGTTTCCTCGAGCCACTCAAACTGTTCTGAGTGTCTGGATCACTAACGCTCTGCTCTCAATAAACATAAGTTTTTGCTGTTGGGAAAATATTTGATAGTGAAAAGACAAATACTCTGCACCAAACACAGTCTTGCATCTTGTGGCTGTAAGGCAGCCTGCCTGAGAAGTTTCAGATGACAGGTAAATTCCTCAGTTCCAGATAGACTCATGTAAGTAAAACATCAACTTCTTTTTCTTGCTTTTCCCAGCTGATTTTAACCCCATAATTCAATCCATTCAAATTGTTTCTCTTCTTAACCAGGAGGGCCATAAGAGAGGATGCAACTCTTCCATTGTAGGGCCAGAGCATACTGTCTTTTATGCATTCAAGTATCTCATCAGTAGCTTGTTTCTTGCTCTAACCATCTCCATATATTACCACAGTGGGCAGCTCTTCACCATTTTTCTCTCTTTAGGTCTGTGATATTTCATCTCTCCTTGTTTGTTAGAGCTATAAACAGTTCAGCAAATGAGTAAGATTCTGCTATAATGCAACCTTCAGGACAAAACATGGGTTTGTAATTCTGTATAGATCTTCTAGGTCCTCTGGCTGGCTGGCTCTGTAGCTCTCAGAGGTGGCTGCTTCCAAGTGATTGGGTTGTGTTGGTTTTGATCTGACTTGAGAGGTGTCAATGAGCCTCATGCATTTATCTCCATGCTTCAGGAAAGTTTATTTATCGCTATGTCTCTCAAATACAAACACAGTGTTTGGAAGTACTAAACTTTGCCTCGCCACCTTTGAAAGGGTATTTTCACTCACAGTTTACAGCCCATTAACAATTTTAGTCAGTGATATTTTGTATTCTCTGATAGAATTGCACCCCTAGGGACTTGCAGTAGATCTGGAAGCTTTGCTTCAGGCCCTACTTCTGCTACTGTTAATGGTGAAATTGTAGACATGATCTAGATTCTCATCAGCCCTTTGGATGAGGTAAGTTTGACTGTGAATCTGTACCTGGTGTAGCTATCCCTCCCAGGAATGGAGGAGACCTTGGCAAGTAACTGGAAAGCCAAGAGTATCCTGTCTCCCATATCCCTAGATGTGCCCAGCAGGGATGGTTGTGGGAAGGAGCTGCTACCTGCTCTACCACCACACGTATTGGGAAGCTGTGGTAATCTCTTACCTAGGGGCTGGGAGGGAGAAGTTGTGGTACTGTGGCTTGAGCCTGCATGATGTTGTTTGCTGCACCCTCCCCAGTGGCTGCGGACATGAGAATGGCAAAAGAGCAGCTTCACTGAGCTGATACCCAGTGACAGAGCCACAGCTGGAAAAAAACATGTAGGCATGGCTCAGGACAGGAATGAACTCACGTTTGTGCAGTACACAGCATGTAGGGAATGCTGCACAAGAAGTTTCGCCAGCAGACCTGAACAAGAGCACGAACATCCTGACCTTCATCAGCTGCAAACCATGGGAGTCAAGAGGAGTTGAAGTCAGAACACCGAGATAATCTCTGAGAACTGTAGATGTTGAAACAAAGAAGTTGCTGAAGACAAAGATGTAATGTTGTACCTCGGACTTTCCCAGGAGCCCATGAAAGTCTCCAATGTGGACTGAGGGGACAGAAGAATGTGTGTTTAAGGGAAAATGGAAAGTAACTATGTTGCAGAAAGTGGTAACAAAGAAATGGTCTTATACATCTGAGAACACATAAGTTGTTGGTGTGAACAGTGATGAGATTGGTTGGGAAAAGCCTATGATGTTGCAAAAAGTAACTAACCAATACTAACAATTAATAATCGCTAGGCAGGGGTCTATAAAAAGCCTGCAAGCTCACTCAATAAATGATTTCGGTTGCATCACAACTGGAGTCTGTGCCTCAGCTGCCACAATAGCAGCTCCTTTAGATTGCAGGACATTCATTGCTGGAAATCGACACTTGCAATGGGAGAGTTTGCAAGATATTTTATCTTCAAGTTCTCATGTTTCCTTTTGAACATGCCCTGAGGGTGTTTTCTCATTAGAATTCACAAAGTGAAGGCAGCTGGCTTATGGTGCAGTGTGAAAATTAATAGCAAAAGCAGCAGGCCAGACATAGTGACTGGCTGAAAGTTGTACTTGGGATGAGTGTGGCAATGTCCCTGCAGCTATTGGTGGGTGCACTGCTCCAGTGGTCACAAAGGCTGTTGCACCTTCCACTGCAAGACAAGGACAAGATTTAACCACCGGGCTGTGCAGCTCCCACAATGAGACCAGGAAAGGTGGGAGCTTCACATAATTAAATTGAAGATTAAAATAGGTTTGGGTTTTGGTTGGTTTTTTTCAAGTCCATGTGTTGAGCTAAGATAGGGTTGGTTTTTTTCTTCAAGAAAGTCACCTGAAGTGATCGTCTGTATGATAATCATAAACTGGGACTAAAATGTCCAAACCACAGAACGTTCCCTTTCTTGAGTCTCATACACTGCTTGCTGAGGCAGGGTTGGGTCAATCCAGCACTGCCTTTCTGTGTTTGAGAAGACTTCTGGTTCACTGACCCTCTTCCCTAGGAAATTCCTGTTGCATATTAAAGATAGTTATGATGGCTGTTTAAAGGAAGCAAAAAAAAAAAAGGTGTATCCAAGAAACCCAAAGGAGTTGCATGTTTTCCTAATCCAGTTCTTTCAGAAAGGAATCCTTGTTACTGCTTTTTGTATGTCTTTATGTAATGACAAGAGTAACACATTTGAGCCCTGCCTGTGGTCTGGACAGAGTTTTGTGCACTGAATATTTGACAGGGTTTTGTTCGTTACAGGCAGGTGACTGCCTGTGTAGCTGTTGGATGTTCCAGTTTTCCCTGCTGGCAGATCATCATTAAGCCTTGTCTTCTCCTGGGATGATTGCTTGGAGGGAAAATTCTGTCCATTAAAATTTCACCATATTCTGTAAACTTGCTTTATTTTCCTCTTGCTCTGCTCTGCCCGATATGGGTGTTTTTCTCATACCGTTAGCACTCTTTCTCTCTCTTATAGCAGAGAAAAAGCAGTCCCAGTATCCACTGTGCTGGTATCTGGAACACTCTCCAGGGTTTCTGCAAACAGCACATACACCTGACAGCTATGCAAGCCTGCAGGGGCTGTCTCCCTTGCCCCACTTCTGTGCTCCTTCTGAAATGACAGGGTTTCACACAAGGAGGCATTCATGTCACCTTTACACATTAATTTGTTTTAATGTGAGGTATTCAGCTGTTTTCCGTGCCTGGGGCTGTTTGTCCTCCTTGCTAAGTCCATGAGAGAAGAATGGATTCCTGCGGTTGGGAGGATACTGAAGAATGGTTCAGGAACCTCATTTTCTGGCTGGTTCTGCCAAGAGAAACTCTATGACCTTAGCCAAGTCTCTTCATCACACCGTGCATCCCACTCTCCATCTGTAACCTGTGTCCATGATATACACACACCCTTGGAAATGGTTCCTGAGGGGTATTGTTGAGCATTGGTGATGTTGCTGCTGTTGCCTCTCAGCTTTTTCCTCCAGAGAAGCTCTTGGTATTGATTTCCTGCTGGTCTGCACACAGCTGATTTTGCACTCTCTTGCTGCAGGTGCACACAGAGCCACAGACTTCTGTTTCTAAGTCAGCTTCAAACAGCCTCCTTAAAACTGGATCAAGCTGCAATTAGAAGTTTAGTACAGATGCTAACCATTACTTTGGGATTAAATGTGTGCCTCGACATCACTGCAGAGATCACCCATATCACTGAACCTCAATGAAGGTGTCATTTTTGCGGTGACACAGATATGGAATATCTCCTCATCAGTCACCTGAAGCATAGCTCTGCAGCTGAGATATCTTTGTTCAATATTTTGTCATTATTTAAACTGAGAAAGCCCCACGTTGCCTCTGAAGTGTAAAATTAAAGAGTTATAGCATGAGCTGCTGGCAGATCCTGGGGGCTGGGAAAACTGCAAGTGTTTTGCACTGCCTTTGCTGGGATGCAGCAGCAAACAGAAATGTGGCAGTTACTTGTGCTTAAAGAGGAATCTGGTGCTGGAATCACTGAACACTGTTGATGGGGTCTGCGTTAAGAATGTGGTTAGTAGTTTCAGAAAACTAAGATGACACTGTCTGTATTAATGATAGACACCCTAAAAAAGCGAGAGTGTGGCAAAGTTTATCCATGAAACTAAAATGTGAAAATCCTGCCCCAGACACCTAACCCGTACTTGCTGCATTGCTCCATTATACAGCACCTAAAGGAAGAAAATTGTAACTCTCTTTTTCCAAGATTTAATTCCCGTTTGCATTCAATTCTCGCTTCACCTTTTTATATGGCTGTGTTAGAAAAGAAATTATATCTTGGATGTGACTTTCATTCATGAATTAACTGGCCTGGAATTTAACATTATTAGCATTTGAGAGAATACTGAGGGCATTAAAGGAAATATTGAAGAGCTGGAACTGACACATTTGCCATAAGTGTAACAGAGCTGTATTTAAACAAGATGCGCACGCGAAGATACTGGGGCGTGATGAAGCCTCCCACACACATCATAGAATGAAATATTTATCCTGTAATCTTACTATTAATAAAATGATGGATCAGCCAGTATCTGCTGCAACAACACTCAGCTGGGAGATTGGTTACTGTCAGGAGAGCAAAGAAGTGTTAGAGCTGAGGAGCAGAAGCATATGGACTGGCTTGGGAATGCCTGTCCTGAGTTAGCTGTGTAACTGTGTAATCACTGACTGTAAAATGGTCTCACACTGCAACTGGCACTATTCCCTTCTTCATTTCTTGTGGGAAGGGAAGGGCCAGGGGGAACACGCCAGAAAACAGGGGAAAAGTCTGCAGCTCTGCTTGCACTGCTGTACCCATGGGTGCATCCAAAAGGGGGGTATAGGGGCTCTCTGCAGTGATCTGCCTTGGTTTCACTTGGTATAGGTAATTGTGTGCCATCAGGAGTGGTTGAGATTAATGAGAGCAGGGCAGTGTGCAGTCAGTTGCTACCCTAGTCAGAGATCTGCTGGGTTGCTGAATGGGTCATCTTCTTCTGCTTGGACTTGTCCCAGTTTCAAAGGCTTAAAAGGAAAGATAAGAAAATAAGAGATTTGTGGAGGGGAGGAATGACAGATGGAAATGAGAGGAACTGTTTATCTGGACTGTGAGCTTTGACTGGGGTCAAATATTAGATGTGCCCTTGAGAGCAACTGTACAGGAGAATTTAACTAACAGATAGATACTGCCTTGGTGCTCCCGGATTGCTTTCCCTATTCCTGCTGTTTGATGCACTTGTGAGTTAGCTTGGAGATCAATCCTTGTTTGCTGGGGATGGAAGGTGTTGTTTCTCACAAGTGTGGGGAGGACCCTGTCACGAGCCAGTCACCTGTGCAGTCTCCAACTTTGCACCTAACCTGACAGCCCACCAGACCCATGTGGGCACCCAGTTCTGCACCAGTCCCAAGTTTATCCGACATCAGAGCAGTGGGGGTGAGCATCTTCCATCTCTTTGCCTGGAGAGAAGCTGTCTGTAATTTTACTTCTGATTTTAACCCATGTCTTTTTCCCCTTTCTCCTTTCTGTTCTATCCTTCACGCACTCTAATTTGTATCTCATGCTGTGAAAACTAACTGCAAAGCAGATGCTAATGAAGCAGTTACTTAGAGCTAGTGTCCATACATAATGAACTCTCAGGAATGCTGGATTTTGCATGTGTATTGTAGTGATAAACAGAGCTTGATTTCCTGTTGTCATGCGTCCCTCAGGTGCACTGTGATGTCTGGCTTGATAACTTGCCCTTGGCATTACACACACTGCTGGCCAGGCCCCCGGCCTTCCTCTTGCATCAGAGAGGAGGAATTAAGTTAGCAGTGCCTACTGCTTCACCGCATGGAGGGAGGGGAATGGATAATCACATACTGCAATCAGCTGTAACTGGGTGTTTTCCTCCTAGAACTCTCCTGTGTTTCTCTGTTGACAGTGTTCTCCGTCACAGAGAATTGCTCAGGCTGAAAAACACCCCAATTGAAAACGATACTGAGAGTTTGTTACAAATATGATATACTGCTATGAGGAAGTAACTGGTGGGAAATGCATAGCCTGCAGGTTTGTTCTGTCATCTTGCCCAAGCTAAATAAGTTTAGGTAGGAGTATGTTTGAGTACATTCCTCTTTCTCTCTCTTTCTTTCTCTTCAAAGACACCATTACTGGTGGCTTGCACTGGGCAGAAAAGAAGTGCTCTGAGGTTGGAAAATTGCTTTTTTGTCTGGGAACAAAAACAGATGAAACCTTTCAAATAGCTTCCACAATGAGAGGAGCGCCCTGATTCGGTAACAGAATCATCACAGAGGAAGGTCTGTACAAGTCCCTTCTCCAGTTTTCGGGGTGGGAGAGGCCATCCCCAGTTGGAGCTCATGCACCAAGCATGGGCTCAAGCACAACTTGGACTTCACCTCTTGAATCTAAGCAAGAAGGGCAAATCCATCGAAGTGTCCAGGAGCTGGGCTGCTCTGGAAATGCAGCCTCTGTGATAGAGATTGTCGTGGTTTAACCATTCTGTGGAATGTTTTTATTTACTGCAAAATAGATATTTTTGACAAGAAAAAGTAATTCTGTATTTCTTACTTGGTTATTCTGGTGGCTCAGCTGAGAGCAGCAGCAAAGGAAAGCAATGGTGCAAGGGCTGGACTGGAGAAGTCCCCTTTCCAAACAGAGGCAAGATTGATTTTGAATGCTTATGGGCACCACCCACCTCATGTCAGTTTTAGTAAGAGTGGAAGTTCTGATCTTGCCCAAAATTAAGCTTAAGTTACTTCTTTTTCCCCTCTGTCCCAGTTCCAACAGTACTTTTGGTTTCTATACTAAAGAGTTGTTTAGTGTTATAAATTATCATACCTTATGCCTGGACTCTCCCAAAGATGATTTTATTTTCATGGCAATTGGACTTAATACTTCAGTAAATTCCATTTTGTAGTTCTACACAAGAGGCCTTGGCACTCAAGTCCTCATAACATCATTTAAGTACTTAATGCAACTGGACAAGAATGTCCTGGGAGGCCTTAATAAAAAACATCAGCTAAAGATAGAAGTGTATAAATGGTTAAAAAGCAATAACTGAAACAGTGAGTCAGATTTAATGGTTTCAGATTAGTATTTTTAATATTATAAGAATTGCAATATTAATGTACGTTTAGACTTTTAAATCCCAGGCACAGCTACAGGTAGGACAGAGAGGAGATTGAGAGCAGCCCTGCAGAGAAGGACTTGGGGGTGGTGGTCAATGAGAACAT
>NDXB01003283.1:6676-39446 GCA_002631895.1 Agapornis roseicollis | reverse complement strand
TGTTTAATAACTTTTTGAAGGAAAAAAAAAAAAAAAAAAAAATAAGTGTGTGGAGGTTTGTGCTATGATATATTTGTATATGAATAGATACAAGTGATTTGGTAAAGTGTGTGAGGGTGAGAGGAAAAACCCATGTTCAAATATGTCATCAGGTTTCCCATATATTCTGGTTTTAATGAGTTGCAGACCTTTCTGAGCAGAAGCCCTTGGTTAATGTTTGGATTGATTTATGGAGATTCCTGTTTGCAGGCACTGACATTTTAAACTTTCCTGGTTGTACCATGCCTGTACTGTATGGATAAGTCAGAGTCCAGTCCTTGCTAGTCAGTACTTGCCCTTTTGACATATACTGTCCATGAGGTTTAATGTGTTGATGAAGGGAAATACCCCCTATGAAGTCATTGGATAGCTGAGGTTGGGAAGCATCTCTGGAGATCATCAGAGTAGGGGTCAGCTGGAGCAGGCTGCTCAGACCTGTGTCTTGTCATGTTTTGAATATCTCCAAAGGTTGATATTCTACAGTCTGTTTGGTCGGTCTGTCCCAGTATTTAACCACATACCTAGCAAGAAAGTTATTTTACTTCCATTTGAATGGAATTTCTTGTGTTTCTGTCTGTGCCTATTACCTCTTGTCCTTTTACTGGGGGTGACTGAGAAGACTGTGGCTCCATCTTCTTTCATTCTTTAATCAAGTATTTATTCACAGAGATCACTCTGAGCTGCCTTTGCTCCAAACAGCTGGGCTGTTCAGCTGGGGCAGAACAGCCCCAGCTCTCTCAGATGTTTCTATCATGTCACCTACTTCAGTTCCTTACTCATCTTCATTGCCGTTCACTGGACTTGCTTGAGTGTGTTGTACTGGACATTCCAGCACTGGACACAGCAGTAGAGCTTTGTCCCACCAGCACTGAGTCAAGAGAAAGCATCACCTCCTTCAATCTGCTGGCAGTGCTGGCCATTGCTGGCTTATGTTCTGTTTTTTTATCTACCAGGACAGTGAGTGTCCAGCTCCTTCTAGGCAAAGCTGCTTTCTAGCCAGTAAAATGTGCTATGTACTGGTTCTTGGGGCTATTCTCCCCCTTCTTCCCCCCCCCCCCCAATGCAGGACTTCATGTTTCCCATTGTTGAATGCTGTGAGATTCTTGTGGGCCCATTTCTCCTGCCTATTCATGTTCTTCTTTGTCCGCTTTTTGGCCCTCCTCAGCCTCAAACATATTCAGAAGAATAAGGGATATAAGGAATATAGCATCAGTCTATTGAGCAGTTCAGTGCCCTGCCTCATTTTGTAGCGTATCAGTGACCTTATGTAGTTTCTAACAGGAACATGGACTGTCCACAGGTGTATGGTTATCAAAAAACAATCCTGCAGAGCCCGAGATCATCTTTGCTAGTTACTGCTGGGAATGAGCAAACTAAAATTTCACTTCCCTGCCCATCTGTTCAGCAACCAAGAGCAGGTAATTTATCTCAGTGGGACAGCTACCACCTGTGTAAATTCTTTGAAAGAGGTTGTTAGCGCGTGATGGCTACAGCCGAGGGACATCAGGCCTCAACGCCTTGTACTCTGTGCTTTACTGCTTCTTTTTTCTGTAGGGTGCCTTCTAACTTCGTACTTGCACAGTGTCAAGCCTATTCAGTCCCTGTGTCCCTATGAAGCTTACAACAACTCTGCCCGCTTTGCCACATGGCTCCTCACTAGCAGTCGCCCCTCTTTGACATGCTAAACCAGGCACCACCGACATGCTGTATTTTTTTTTACAGCTACTGTCTTATCTCGGTGGCTCCTCTTGAATTATGTATCCTCATCTTTGATGTATGAAATCTCAGCTGATTTAAAGATTACCCCAGAGAGTTCAGCACACCTGGAAATGAATGGAGCAGCAGATAGTCCCAACCCTTCCACACAGAGTGCTGAGGAGGAAGTTTTACAGCAGTTGGGTACTGGAATGCAATTTTTATGAGAGCGTTGTTTCTTCATGTAAGGCCTGTGCCCGAGCAATCAATACCTTGGGGTGCCAAGTATTTGAGCTCAGTTGCAATGTTTCTTCTCATACAAACTAGAGTAAGTTCTAATAAAGAGAGGCCAAAAGGGAGGTTGTGGGCTGTTTTCAGGTAAGGTATCAAGTGTTTCACTAGATAAGGTACCCAAAATTGTGTGTGACTGTCTCCAAGAGGTGCATGGAATAGAGGAAGTGAATGCAAATCTGGCTGAAAAGCAGTTGCTATGTGATGTGAGGGTTCTGGATAGCTATGAAGGAAAAAACCCAAGCAACTGATCATAAACTACATATAGTGTCAGCAAGATGCAGAATCATAAGGCAAGTAAAGCTTAAGTGCTGAAGCATACTTCAGTTTCTTCAGTGGATATTGTGGTCACTCTGCTTCCTGCAGAAATTGGACTTCAGATGACCTGCAAGATCCTGTTCACCTGTCTTATGCTAATGTAGCTAGTGTAAAAGATGATGACCAGGTACTATGTCATTAGCATTAACAAAGTGATACCAATTAAAAGCTGAGAGCAACAAGCAGAGCTCAAGTTTATGGTTTGCAGTCTGTCCAGAAAAAATGGGTTTTTTTTGCAAGGCAGAGTATATCCATTCTCTGTATTTTGGCTGTTACTCTAATTTTAATCCTCTAGATTTCTAGGCAGTTTCAATCTATTAACTCCTCACCACACCATCCAGTAAAACATCCTTTTCTCTGCTCCTTCTACACACTGAGAACAACAAGGCATTTTTTCCCCTAATAAGTGTTTTCAGAGTCAGGCATCTTAACTGCACACTTTCTTCTTACTACTTGGTGACTTCTTCCCTTTCTCTTTTCCTCCATGTTCCTTACCAAAGAACGGCTAGTACAAGCATGAGGGCTATTGTCATGTCCTTGCTGTCCTTGGAATCAGGAGCTGGGGGATGTTTGCATGTACATCTGGAGTGTAATTCTGACTGATGGGTTCTTACCATGTTTGCCAAGTCCATCAATCCAATTGTCTGTTTCTGTTTTGAAGACCAAGCAACCATGAAGTTGAAAACCATGTTGTAGTTTTGGAATCTGAAATTTCAGAAAATGCATTTATGAATTATTTACGGGGAATGTGTTTTCAGTAATGTACAGCATAAAATGGAATGAATGCGTATCCATACTTGCCCTGAACTCTCCAAAGTACATGCTAATAAACAGAATGATAACCTACCATCACTTCTGCCCTTTAAGATTTACAGTGCAAACACTTTTTTTATGTGGTTTAATTCAAGTCAGTTTGTCAACTTAAAGCTCTAGTGTTTTGTTTTAAAGTACAACTTGATGAGTGAGTTTCTATTGCTTAAAGAAACCTAACAGCTTCTTCCCCCCTATTTCAACCAGAGTTAGTGTCTGTAAATTTTTCTAGTCATGCTGGCATACAGCCACTCTAAATTATGCTTTAATTCACAATTAGAAGAAAGTGGCAACTGTGCAGAGCAGCAAACCTTTCATTTAAAATGGCCATTATACAAGACCATGATTCTACAGAATGATTAAGATATTGAAGAATAATTAAGGTATCTTTAGGGTTTTGGCCATTTAGAAGTGTTGGGCTTATTTAATTTTTTTTTAAACCTCCCTGGAACAGCTTTTTCTATAATGACAGTAACACAGAACTCTGTATTATCACAACTTGGTGTTTACTGGTATCTGAATTGTCTAATGGTAACTTATTTTCACTGGTGTAGCTGACAGGGCACAGATAATTAAGAAGAAGAAGAATCTGAGTGCTGGATTTTGCTATTAAACACTCCATGCCACAGCAGAAGAAATTAAGCTGACAAGCAGGAGAGAAAGAATCATACAGATTCACATGGAATAGCTGGTGTTTAGGTACAGCAATTGACTGTATGTAAAATATTTCACCAGGAGAGGAAAAAAGAAAAGCGTAAAATAAATTATTTCCAAGCCTCTCATTTTGAGGGTGTATAAAAGAGAGCTTGCAATATCTATTCACCCCAACACAACAAATGGCAGCAGACAGAGAAGAAATCCAGCCCCAGTGAACCACTGGCAGAACTTCCATTGGTTTCCATGGGGTCATGATTACACCCCAATATATACTTAAAACTGCTACAGTCCGATTTTGCTCCTCTGCTCAATGAGGTTTTAAATCTTGCATGGATAGTAGCAGTTCTTGCCACAATGGTTAGAAAGTCAATGAAAGCTCACAGTTCAGTAGCTAAATGACAAGTTAGGAAACTTTGGAATCATAAAATGGTTATAAGTGCTTGACCTAAAACTATGCAGATCTCCCAGTGACTGCACTGTTGAAGCAAAAGTTGATTTATTATCTGGCAGGCTGGGAATTTGGCCTGAACTTGTGAAAAAAGATGGATTGCTAATCCATGTAAATGGGGATTGTCTTTGGAAGCTCTATGTGGTAGGTATTTTTCCCTCCTAGGCAATGCCTCTTGTTGTGTTGTTCTTATTTAGTACCCACAAAGTTGTATACAGCATACAGCGTGTAAGGTATTCCCAGCTTTGCCAAAAGCACACAAAGAAATAGAGATGAAACAGGGAAAAGATGTCAAAACTTGAAAAAAAAAGACTGTCAGAGAGGAGGAGCAGAGTTGCACTGACTTACATATGCAACCCTTTGTCAGAGGCTTTGTCAGTACATTATAAAAGAAAAAGCACAGTTTTAAAGATGATTCACTGAATTAGAGTTTGCTGTGAGGGGCAAGATGCTTGGGGACAAACTTGTAAGATTAAAAATTGAGAAGAAAGGTTGTTAAGGCGGGAGAGTAGGGGGATGAGGTATGGCAGGAAAGATGATGACAGCTTAGTTTTGGCCCAGAACAATAAAAGGTGAAGATCTTACTGAAGATGTGCTGTGATGACAGAGTGCTTAAAGGGAATAAAAGCTAAGTGTGCTCTGAAGTGCAAAGTTATTATGTAATATCACAGCTGAATCAGGGCCCCAGGTGCTGTACATACACTGAGGTTCATTTTGTGATCTGAAGGGCTTTCAGACTTGATGAGACAAAGATGGGTGTGTGGGAGGGGAGGGAAGGACAATACAAACAGAGTGATTGCAGAGGTGGTTGTTAAACTCTGTGGTAGTTCCGTGGTTCTGTAATTTCTTTCTTTTGTACTGAAACTTCATTCTAAATTATTCTTGTCACTGGCAGATGTGATTTAAAAGGTTTCTTTACTTACCAGCGCTTGTGTCTTTGTTCACCCTCCCCCTTGTAGAATTATTACAGCTGCACTTATGCCAGTTCAGCTCCCTGCAGCCATACCTTAAAATAAGTTATCTGGGGTGGGTATTTTTGCTGTTGTTGTTTTTATTTTAGCTACTAAAAGCACACAGAGAAAAGTATAAAATTAAGAAGCCCTTTCAGTTGTATTTGACAGGTTTGTAACATAGCAGCAGGGTCTGAACAGAAGTCCAATAAGGAAATAACAGAAAAATCGTAGTTACCAGGAGCAAATAGGTAGGATAACTGAGGCTTAGGAGCATTGAGATGGAAGTGCGGAAAGGTGAGGAAGGCAGGTGTTGGTCTCTGACAACTGGATAAGTGAAAATGGCCTGTTTGTGTAGCAAGGAGGAATGAGAACAGCAGTAACTCCTATTTCAGTAATGACAGCTGGTTGGGTGCTATCATAGGTGAAGCCAGGGTGAAAACTGAGGAAGAAAAATCTCTTACCAGCCCTGCCTTAGGGCACAAGTTTTTTTAGATGCTGTTGCTGTATCCTTTAGTGCATTGGCTCTGCTTGGTATGCAGGTGGTCAGGGGCAAACCAGCGAAGCTCAGCCCCTTTCAAGACCAAATTCACATTAGCTATTTACTACTGTTTGTCACACTAGGGAGGGAGAGTTGTCCCATAACACTGCCAAGCACAGGTCATTTTAGTTAGCAAAGGCATGATGTTGCTACTCAATTCTGCTGCTTCTCTCCTGTGCGAAGGCTGTAATCTCAGGTGCCGTTTTGCACAAGATTTAGTGATAACTGTTAGTAACCCCACAAAATGAAGCATGAGGCTCATAGGTGTTGTAGGTCTTGCAGCAAACAGCAGTGTGGTGTTGTGTGGCATATCGTTACATACAAATGAGAGAGGGACCTGCGGAGCCATGAAGCTGCAGCAAAAAGGCTGTTGTCACCTGAGTCTGTGCAGATAAGAATTGTGTGAGTGCTGGAGGGAGCTGATCTCCTCCCTGCTCCTGTGTAACCCCACCAGGTGAATATGATGCTCATTTCTTGGTGATCACTTACTGGAAGGATACTGTCAAAGCATGGAGAAGCGCAGCAAAAGCTGTTGATATGCTAGAGGTATTGATTTATGAGGGAAGATTAACATATGTGTGGCTCAGATTGAGACTGGAGCAGAAGGGAGAGATGTAATATTGTTCAAATACTTTTGGAGTATTTGCACCAAAGAAGGAGACTGATTTCTTGATACGATGCCAGATCTTCAGCTATAATTAATAGTGTGAAGCTGGGAGGAGGAAAATCTTCTTTGTTTATCTCTAGCTGACTATCAGAAACATGTTCTTGTTTGTGCCACACACCTTTTCCTCCTACCAAACTCCCAAGCAAAAATTCATGGAACATTTGTGACACTTTCCATGCTCTCCTGTTCTCCTCAGTTGTATATTATAGCTTTCCCACTGGACTTTGACTGACCTGTTTAGACTGTGTGCTCTTTTGGATGGCTCTTACAAGTGGTGGTAAAGTTGGTCCCCTTGATCCTGATCAAGGCCCTTTAAGTTATACCGTAGCCTATAAATAAGTAATAATGTAATGATAGTGTTAGATATATTTGGCTGTGGAATGGCTTCCCAAGGAGAATAACGAGAGGCTGATTGTTAGCAACAAATGTGAGGAAGCACACTGTAGGGAACGGTTCTCTGTCAGCAGGGGGATGGCTGGATGGTTTAATAAGTCTTTTCCTTCTCTAGGTTATGATTCTGTGAATACTGCCTAGGAGAGTTCTCTAAAAGTCTCTGATACTGTAAGCTCTCTATTATGTGGGTGTGGGTTTTACAGCACTCCAGGAGGCTCTTTCTAAGGACACTGTGTAAATATATTCTGTTTTACATTGTGTGATGTATTTTAAATAAAAGGCTTAGATCTTTTTTTAATTGCTTTGAAATATTCTGCAGTCTGATCTTTTTCTTTAAGAATTAAGAAACTTTGAGATGCCTTTGGAAAATACAGACCCATTACAGGCAAGAAGTATGTCCTTACCTTGAGTTAGTTTAACTACATATATAACACTGTTGGATTTGCCTCCTTCTCTATCCCACAGTGAAGTGGCTGCTCTGAGTCTCAACCTGGATGAAAATAAAATGGGAATCTTAGGCCAACTGGCACAATGTCTCTGTTTCTTGATTTAATCTTGTTCATTTTCTTGATGTTTTCACCTCAAGAATTACACTTCTCTCTGTTCTTGTTTTTGGTTTTGGCATACTGAGAGTCAGTATGTGGGAATATCCCTCAGGAGTATGTTTAGGTCACTTAAGATTCAATTTGCACATGAAAGGCAGGGTCTGCTATCATAGAATTAACTAAGTTGGAAAAGACCTTTATGATCATGAAGTCCAACCGTTACCCCAGGACTGCCAAGTCCACCATTAACCCACGTCACTAAAGGCCTCATCTGCTCATCCACTACCACCCTGGGTAGCCTGTTCCAATGCCTGAGCACTCTTTTGGTGAAGAAATTTCTCCTAATATCTGACCTCCCCTGGCGCATCTTGAGACCGTTTTCTCTTATCCTATCACTTGTTATTTGGGAGATGAGACCATCCCCTCCTCACTCCATCCTCCTTTCAGGCAGTTCTACGGAGCAATAAGGTCCCCTCTGAGCCTTCTCTTCTCCAGATTAAACACCCCCTTGTCCCTCAGCCATTCCCCATCACACTTGTGCTCCAGGCCCTGCACCAGCTCCATTGCCCTTCTCTGGACCCACTCCAGCCCCTCAATGTCTCTCATGTAGTGAGGGGCCCAACATTGAGCACAGGATTCACGGTGCAGTCTCACTAGTGCCCAGTGCAGGTTGATGCTCAGTGCCCTGGCCCTGCTGCCACACTATTGCCCATACAGGCCAGGATGCTGTTGGCCTTCTTGGCTGCCTGGGCACAAGCTGCTCTTGTTCAGCTCTATCAGTCAGCACACCCAGGTCCTTTTCTATGAGCAGCTTTCCAGTCACTCTTCCCCAAGCCTGGAGCGTTGCATGGAGTTGTTGTGGCTCAAGTGCGGGACCTAGCCCTGATCCCAATTGAACCTTATACCATTGACCAAAACTCATGGATCCCACATGTCCAGATCCCTGTTTAAAGCCTTCCTACACTCCAGGAGATCAACACTCCCACCTAACTTGGTGTTGTCTGCAAATGGAGGTGCACTTGATCCCCTCATAGAATAGTTAGGGTTGAAAGGACCTTCAGATCATCCAGTTCCAAACCCCCTGCCATAAGCAGGGACACCTCACACTAAACCATGCCATGCAGTGTTTTGTCCAACCTGGCCTTGAGCACTGCCAGGGATGGAGCACTCACAATCTCCTTGGGCAGCCCATTACAGTGCTTCACTGCCCTAACAGTAAAGAATTTCTTCCTTATGTCCAATCCAAACATCCCAGATCATCTGAGAAGACATTATACAGCACTGGCCCTAACACTGAGCTGTGAGAGACACCATAAGTGACCGGTCACCACTAGATGTGGCACCATTTACCACCATTCTTTGGGGGTTGGCTTGTGACCTTTCAGGGGATGATTGCAAAGTCAGCTGCTCTTTCTCAGCTTTCATTTGCTATCCAACTAGTCTGATACATTTATTGGCGTGTTTATTGCACATGGGCTAAATACCATGCTGGTTAAAATCTGAATTATACTGATACAGCTTGGAGGGAGAGAAGAAAGAATCTGAGATATCAGTTCAGACCTATGGATTGTGAATCCAGAAATCTGGTGGCACAAAGAGGATCCAGTGGACATATTATTTGGGCTTTCAGAATGCCTTTGGCAAGGTTCCACACCAAAGGTTGTTAAAGAAACCAGGTTTCTGCAGGACTGGAGGAAAAGTCCTTACGGATTAACTGCTGATTAAATGATAACAGGAAAAAGTACTTAATGTGCATTTTTCATGATGCAGAAGTGGGGTACCTGGAGCCCACTGACCTGGTTCTTCATCACTGACCTGGAGCAAGAAGTAAATAGCAAAATCTCCTGGGTAACATAGTAAATTTGTGGGTTATACTAAGTTCATAGAATCATAGAATAGTTAGGGTTTGAAAGGACCTTAAGATCATCTAGTTCCAACCCCCCTGCCATAAGCAGGGACACCTCACACTAAACCATGTCACACAAGGCTTCATCCAACCTGGCCTTGAACACTGCCAGGGATGGAGCACTCACAACCTCCCTGGGCAACCCATTCCAGCATACCACCACCCTAACAGGAAAGAATTTCTTCCTTATATCCAGTCTAAACCTCTCCTGTTTAAGTCTGAACCCGTTACCCCTTGTCCTGTCACTACAGTCCCTAATGAAGAGTCCCTCCCCAGCATTCCTATAGGCCCCCTTCAGATACTGCAAGGCTGCTATGAGGTCTCCATGCAGCCTTCTCTTCCCCAGGCAGAACAGCGCCAACTTCCTGAGCCTGTCTTCGTATGGGAGATGCTCCAGTCCCCTGATCATCTTCATGGCTCTCCTCTGGACTTGTTCCAACAGCTCCATGTCCTTTTTATGTTGAGGACACCAGAACTGCACACAATGCTCCAGGTGAGGTCTCCCGAGAGCAGAGTAGAGGGGCAGGATCACCTCCTTGGACCTGCGGGTCAGGCGCCTTGGTATGCAGCCCAGGATACGGTTGCTTTCTTGTCTGCAATCGCACACGGAAGCCGACTCATGTTCATGTTCTCATTGACCAACACCCCCAAGTCCTTCTCTGCAGGGCTGCTCTGAATCTCTTCTTTGCCCAACCTGTAGCTGTGCCTGGGATTGCTCTGACCCAGGTGTAGGACCTTGTACTTGTCGTGGTTGAATGCCATGTCAATAGGAAGAAACTCCTAAAAGGCAGCAAAACTGAGTTAACAGAAGTGTAATTTACTTTTGGTCTTTGCCTCTCATGAAAAATAGTAGAAGCTAGAGAAAGTTGCACAGGACAATTAATCTGATCAAGAAGAATGAAGCAGCTGCTATATAATGAGACCAGAAAGCTATGACTTTGGATAGGAAAAGACTGAGTGAGAAAATCAGGGTTTGCAAAATTGTGAAGCTGGTGGATAAGTTGGATGTGGCACTCTTTTTCACCACATGAGAGAGACTAACTGCAGTCAATTCTTGAAAAGCACTTGATGGTACTAACAGGGCTTCAGATTAACAGAAAACAAAACTATATCTTTCAGTAGCGATTAGCTTCCTGTCACAGGGCATTGTGGAAGCAGCAGGTTGAGAAAGGAATAATGCAAATTTATGTACAACAGGTTGGTATATGGGTGTTGAAAAGACAAGCCATGGAGGTGCCTCTAGCATCCCTAATGCAATAATAGTGGATGCAATAATAAAGATGGCAAAAAGTGGTTATGAGTATTTAATTTGGGTAGAGTTCTGCCCTTCACCCATAGAGCCTGCTTTAGCTCAGGGGTGGGGATCAATCATCTCAGCTGGTTTTTCCAAATAACCCCTGGTTGTATCACTAGTATGATCAAAATCAAAAAGGGATTTGAAATGCCTTATAATAACAATAAGCTTAGTTTCATTTTGTGTAAAATGGGTCTGTTCCCTACCCCTTGAATGTGTTTTTAGCTGTATTTAGCATTTCTAAAGTGCTTGGAGTCAGGTGGTGTTCTATGAATGCAGAATAGCGTTAGGCTTTGTACTTAGGCACAATACTGTACCATATTTCAAAGCCAATTCATGTAACATTAGTAAATCACTTTGAACTTCATGTTGAAAATATAAGCAGTAGTATAAAAATAAACCTTTTTATTTCCTCTGGTATATACAGTTAAATAAAGTAAGCCTATACAGCTACTAATCTCCAAAAATGTATTGCCAGTATGTTTTGTTGAAATGCCATCACCTTGCAGAAGAGACATTCTATGTGTTTTGTACACATTTATGGTTGGAAAAATAAATTTTCAGAGACTATAAATGAAAAGATATCTCTGAACATAGTGATCAAATAATATCTGACACTGCTTGTTTAAAGAAATATACATATATCTCACCACCAGAATATTTATGACTCTAATAAGTTTAGTTATTTTGCCCTATGGGGAAATTCCTGCTCCTCCAAATGTCAGACTTGTTTGGGGTTGTTGTGTTTTTTCATGAAGGAACAAATGATACTATTAGTTAAATGGGACCGTGCAATATGAAAATACAGTAGTGCAGCTTAAAAATTGAACAGCATGTAAGAAATATAATATGTTTTACCAGCAGTGGGAAATAGACAAACATTAAAAATTCAATGACATATCCCAAATATCTAAATAAATAAATAAACAAACACTGCTGTTCAACCAATTGATGTGGGAATGCTTGGTGGTTACCTTCAAGAGCACCATTCTCTCTAATATCCTGTGCAGTAATGAGTTCTGTGCATTACTTTTGCATAATCTGACCATTTTTTTTTTTAGGTACTGTATGTTGTGGGACTGTCTGAACTCTGATTTCCTAGCAGGTTTTATTAGGAAGAATACCAAGTGGTTTCAGGTGATTTCTTAGCAACCACCCTGGGAATAAGTGGTCTTATGGTTCCCAGAGCAACAGCCATGTTTGCTTGTTTGTCATAAAAATGTGAAAGCCTTACTTCCCATTCAATTTGGAAACACAGTGCAAAGTAAAATGCACCCTTAGATGTTCAGAGAGCTGTGTTCCTACTGCACAGGCAGTGAAACAGCAATACTGTGGAAGGAAGGATTTGGGTCTGTGCCAACTTGAGTTTATTTTTGTACTGTTTTCCTCCTTAAAATGTGAACATTTAATGAGCTGTTCTGAATTGCAATGCTTTATGATGTTTCCTGTTACTTTGGTGATGGACTACAAAACTCTTACATTATAGAATCATAGAATGGTTTGGGTTGGAAAGGACCTTAAGATCATCTAGTTCCAATCCCCTGCTATAGGCAGGGCTGCCTCCCTCTAGACCATGTTGCCCAAGGCTCTGTCCAGTCTGGCCTTGAACACTGTAAGGGATGGAACATTCACCAGTTCCTTGGGCAGCCTGTTCCAGTGCCTCACTACCCTCAAAGGGAAGAACTTCTTCCTTACATTTAACCTGAGCTTCCCCTATTTCAGTTTAATCCATTACCCCTTGTTCTATCACTACAACCTTTGATGAAGAGTCCCTTTCGGGCATCCTTGTAGGCCCCCTTCAGTTATCAAGAGTTTATAAACTCTATTATGTAGTTATTTAATTAGGAGCCAATGCTGAAAGTTTCTAATAAAATCTCCAAAAGCGCTTTAGTGACAGAGGAGCCAGATTTCCAACAATCTGTGTTAATTGTACAGAGGAGAGAAAGGGAATACTGTAACGGCACTGTGCAAAGTCTGGCCAGGATAGACTTAACCACCCAGCTCACAGTTCTGCACTGACCCAGTTACACTGGCTTGATCCCAGTGGTACCTACCTCTCCATTCATTAAGGCTCCTCTCTGAGGTTTACCTTCTACATTAAAAACAAAGGTCAAGCTTCTTCACTGAAAGAAGAGCTTCAAAGCTTACCTTGGTCTCTCTACTGCCATCTTTTTCCTATTGCGCATGGCCCTGTGTTCCTCATGCTTTGTACACTAATTCCTTGTGTCCCTTCTCCAGGTGGAATTTTTGGAGACTTTATGATACTTTCACTAAACTTGAGCTGTCCACATAGTTAGACTTCTAACCCAAACCTGTAGGCTTTACAAGTTTTCTTCTCCCATGATGAAACATGCAGACTTTCAAGCTTGTGAAAGTTAGATGAAAAAAATACACAAGGGGGAAGGGTGAAAACCAGGCTTAGAAAAGAGATTGTTTACCAGTCTGTTATGGAGGTGCTCACTGACTTTCCAGTACATTGGCAAATGTACCAAAAAGCTGAATACAGAGTGAATTACCAAAACCCTAAAGGGACACGTGGCCCCCTCATTTTGCTTCTGTTGAGAGGGAAAAAAAAAATCAAAGAAAATGTGTGTAAGCATCTAGCACAGATGGAACATTTGGTTGCTTGCTTGAACCAATACATGAGGGATTTCTCTATGTGGCTTAATGTACAGTACTGGTATGTCTGCGGAATGTTTGGGGAGTTTTTTTCCTTGGGAACCATGAACAATAAGAGGACAGCCTTGGCTTTTAATTTACTTTAAAAGAACATTAGATATTCACAAGCCAAGTAAGTTTGCCAGATCAGTTTTCCCATTTGACACACTCTGACTCTTGGGTGCCTGAACCTGCAACTTTGACTTCACTAAAGCCATTACGTGTTGTATTAATAATAATAATAATGAAGCCTGGCTTTACTTATGCATTTATTCACATCATGCAAGGAATACATATCCTGGTTTCAGAGAAAGTTGCATTTTAGGATTTGAGCATTCTGACTGTGTCTCTTTAAATATTTGGATACAAATAAATGGTGAGAAAATTATCTTTGCAAGCTTCAAACCATTCTAAGTCTACTGTGTTGCCTCCAGCCACATGCTGTCTGATGCTGCCTAGACAAACCAGGGCAAACCATTATCATGGGATTAAACACTAAATACCTGCAAGGAGCATTCTCTTTATCAGATAGTGCTCTGTTAGCAGAGTTCATTCACTTTATTGCATATATAACTATGGTGTCAAATAGACTGATTTACAACACCTGGTCTTTTACATAATCTTTGCTATTTGCTGTGCTTGTAATCTGCCAAATCATTTAGCCTTCCTGATAGCAGAAATGCTGTAAAAGTTAGATAAACTTGCAGAAGAAATGAACTCAAAGGTACTGCTGAAATCTAGGGCCTGCACGTTTGCTGTAAATGCACTGGCTGGTTTGGTTTCCCCCTACCTAATCTGTGATTGAATGTGGCTGCTAGAGAAATTGAAATTTTATGATAGCACTAAAGTCAGAGGAGATAAGCATTTGTATGCTAGCCTAGATTAATCTAAAAAGAAGTTTTAGGTGTGGCTAATGAAACCAGCGTATGTGTTAACTGGGTTTCTTCAGGGTTCAAAGCATCTGTGTCTATCTATATAGAGTCTAGTCCAAAACTTTCTCTATGTGAGAAGTCTAATATAGCTATGTGATAGTTCTCACTATCAGTGTGGCTTACTCCATCTTAGGTTAGGGATATCTTTAAGGAGCCTCAGTTTTTAGAACGTACTTTCTGAATGCTAATGCAGACAACAGACCCCTCTAAAAGGGGTTTGCTTGGGTGCCCAAAGCCCCTGTGTCCTTCTGAAATGGTTAGGGTGACCATGAGGCATTACGTAGGGTTAGCCACTTTCATGGTCCAACTCAGACAAAACAAAGCTATGATTTCTTTGTTTTGAAACACATCTTTTTGGTGATGAGGGGTGATTTAAACAGACAGATAATAGGAAGACATGTAGACAAGCTTTAAAATGTGAAAAAGAAATTTGCAAAGTGGGTTTCTAATTGGGTAAAATGCAAGTTAGTACATCCAAGGGAAAATAAAACAATCTAGATAGTTGAATAGAGGAGAGAGCCCTGTGTGGCAGTAGTGTCAAGTCAGACTGTGTTAGAAACAATATTGACCATCAGATTGGAAGAAACTGTAAGAACTGAAGGAAATGTAAAAGCTGGCTTTTGCAAGCAATCATAGCATGACTCCAGTGGTTGTCATTAACATCAGTATTAACCCATCAGCGCAACAGTACCACCTCCTTTGAGCTGAGGAAGTATATCTGTGTCTCAGACATAATAAGTTACCTTGTCGTGGCCAGTTTCCTGATGATGGTGGGACACACCAGTCACCACTGGAGCTAATGAAGGATATTTTGCACAGAGTTGCTAATTTGGTGATGGAAGTCTTTTTGCCTGCTGGTGCTGCTTCATGATGCTGTTGGACAGCACAAGTGTTACTCTGCCTCTGGGAGTTACATTGGCCAGTGCTAATCTTCCACATCAGTAAATTGCTGTGAATATTTGTACTGAAGAATTTTTCATCTCATCTGAATTGAGGAACCTACCCAGCTGTCTCTAGTTGTTTATTCTTCCTAGGCTCCCACTGTCCTGAAAAGAAAAACAGAGAGTTTTCTCAAAGCAGGAAACTGCTTGAGATGTTTCCTCATGCTGTGAATGAACTCTTTCTGCTTACAAGAGAGGGACCTATGGAAACCAACCAGTTACACTGGTATTTTAGGTTGGTGAAGCATCTTCCCTGCATGTAATTCATTGAATGTGTGAATTATTTCAGTGTTGTGAACATCAAGCAGGTCGGTGCTAACAACAGGATGGAACAAAGGGGACTTTAGGGTAAAACTCTAGAGTGATAGCTCTTAGACTGGAGAGCAGAATCCCTGGGGAAAGAGTGGAAATGGTGTTGTTTAAGACATTTAAAATTGGACAGGAGAAAATATATTGTAATGATCAATCCTGTGCTGGTATTTAGATCAGGTCTTGTCTTGTGTGAATATTAATAGGAAGTCTCTGTCTGAAGTAACTGCCATTATTCAGCATGCATTACCACCTAACACTGGCTTGCAACCTTCCCCCACATCTGTACTCCCACTTGAAGGACAGCCTGAATAATGTTTAGCACCATTGCCTTTTCTCTTGGTGCCGCAAGTGTTGATTTTGTATTGCCTTGCTTAGATTATATTCCTTCAGTGCTTTCACCAAACAGACTCCATATAGTGCACAGAGATTTACAGGAAGCACGTGTGGTTTGTGGCAATAGTAATAAAGTCTCCTGCTGTTTTCAAATCCCTGAGAAACTAAATCAAGTGTAGAGGTCTATTCAAAAAACTGCAGCATGTGAATAAGTCACTTTACCATTACCTGTGTGGGTCTGCCTTGTACCTGTTCAGTGTATTTCACTGTCATATCTCTGAAGTCTGTCCTCAGTCTCTGGAGCGTGACTAAGACATTACACACCTCAAATGGAAAAGCTGATGAAACAACTTAAAATAACCTGAGCACCTATGCTTTCCTCGCCTCTTTTTCATTGCCTCTATGTTGGTATTCCTCATAGGAACCCATACAGCAAAATTGGCTCTGTGCTAGTGGTCCCCATCAGACAAATCTAGGTCTAGTCTGAATTACAAAAGTGGGAAGACTGGATTGAATTCCTGTGAAGTGCTGTGATGCTTAATAGAGCTCCATTTTCTTGGTGTGTTTCTGTAGGTATGAAGAATGTCTTCTTAAAATGGTTGAAGCAATGAATCCAATATCTGCCCCAGGACACCTTTGCATAGAATCTTATGACAGGAACAAAATGCACACGCCTCATCATGTGAGCCACAAGCCATCATCATCTTGGTACCAGACCCCTTGCAGCCCCAGAAACAGAGCAGATGAGCTGGAGGAGAGCCATCTTCTCGAGGAGATTTTCTTCATTTGACATGCCTCATTGGTCTTTAATTTTTATGTCTTTTTAGGACCTCTTTATTGCTGATTTGTTTGTGTTAAAGTGCCATTTTTAAATTATTTGAGTGACAACTGTTTGTCTTCTCTCTTCTAAAGCATAGCTGATTAGCATCCAGTTTCATTTTAGATTTAGTGATCATGGTGCTAGAACGTTGTTGGGGTAGACTAGTCAGAAAGCGTTAACTTTTTTTTCCTAAACCTTTCATGTGCCAAGTAATAATTCTAAAACAGGAATTTTTTAATCTACAACATTTTCTAATAGGTTGAAGTCACAGTTTTGCCAGCCTCATATCAGAAGTATATTTCATTATCGATTTTTAGCTCTGAAGCGGTTTGCAAGAACTGCCTAACATTCAAGAACCACTAGGTTCAAAGTAGATTATTTTCTAATTAAACAAGTCTGTTTCAAACCTGGCATATTATATTATAGAGGTACAAGCACTTTAGTACTTTTTTTCCAGTGATTTTATTATCTACTTTTTCCGTCAGCATTCTGATATTTAACACTCTGGGGTTTTAGGGGATATGTTGTAAGCTCAACTATACAACATCTAATAACATTAATAGAAGAGTTGCAGGTTGATGTACTGCACATCTGTTTGAACTACGTTCCTCTTTAAATCAGTGCTATTTGACAGAGTTTATGTGCTGGGTAACCTAACCCAGAAATGGCAGAACACAGTCAGACATTGTAGTGGTCCAAAACTTATCTGATGTACTTTTCAAGATAAAATATAGTGGTAGTATAAGAACAGTCTTAAGACATTTTCACTAATTTGCACTATTTTGATCCTGTACCCAGGCTCCATTGTAAATAAGACAAATCAGTAATTATTTCCACTAGCGGCTCACAATGCACATTTTCCTGACGGCTTTAATTATTCATGCTGTATCTATTTCAGTTTATTTAAATGCACTTCCATCTACTGCATGTACTTGGTTATTTAAAGAAATGTGCCGAATTGGTAAAAATGACTGCAGATTACAGGATTAATGATCATTTTCTGCACAATGCAGTGTTCATATTTTATTGTAACAGTAGCCACCGGCATGTGTTCCTAGAAATATGAGGCTAAAATACTCATTTTGCACAGTAAAATTGCAACAAGGGAAAGGTAGAATTGAGCCAGTATAGGCAAGTTCTAGGCCATTTGCTCCCAAACACCACGTCGTGGGCCAGTACAGCTTTACTGAGAGTCTCTTTAGGCAACCCAGCTTATCTTAATGGCAGTGAGTTGCTGTACCAGTCCTTGGGGTATTGCTGCTGCCTGCCTTGTGCACTCTTACTCCTATTTGGTGCTCTGCAAGGAGCTTGCAAGGCTCGTCAATGAGACCCGCAATGCATTACTGATGAGAGCATCAGTGCAGGATATGTAGCACGTGCCCCTGGCAGCACTGTGCTCTTACAGCAATGAAACAAAAGGAGAATGAGGGGGAAGATGAACCTCAAGTTACTTTGAGCTGCTTTGTTCAGGCCCAGTCTTAGTCACAAATTAGGTGATAGCCTTTTTGTGCATCCCAGATGAGTATTAAAAGCTGCTTGAGGGAGTTTAAGGAGCGGAAGCAGCATTGCTGGACCAGAAAATTACTACTATGAGAAGGCCCTACTTGGTCTGTCCTGCTGTCAGTGGAATATTAGGATTCTTCTGAATATGCCCATTTGCTGTTGATTGTTGCCCTCTCGCGAAGGCACAGGTTTCTGCTTAAAGCCCCAAAGGTGTATTCAGTGCCCTGACCCAAGTATAGCAGGTGGGGAAATAGGTTTTCTCATTCTGCTGTGTTACCCTCGTTCTTTAAAAGGGAAGGGAAAAGGAAGGGAAAGAATAGGAAAATGTACAAGAAGCAGCAGGAAAACTGTAAAACCATGAAGAAATGCCATCACATAGATCTGAGGGTTTGGGGTTGATTTATGTGGTTTTTAGTTTTGTTCAGGGAATGGTGATATTATTGAGGTTTGGCATTTATAAAGAAAGAGTTCTCTGATTTTAGTCCAATTGCTATTCTTTTTTTCCAGTTTGACTGAAACTTTAATTGCCTTTTCTAACAAGTGCTAACTGATCTTTTGAAACAGCAAAAAATACATGTATATCTCTTGAAAGGTGCCTTTGTGTACCCTGTGGAGAACACTGCGTGGGAACATTCTGTTCTTTGGTTCTTTGTGGGTGCCAATATTTAACTGCTTTAGAATTCCTTATGCTCCATTTTGTTCATTAACAATTCTAATTCCAAGGGCGACTTTTGTCTTGAATCTATATTTTGGTAGTAACTCTTTTTAAAGGACATTGTCAGGGTTGTGGACTCCATGTACAAAGTGCTGTCCATCAGTCAGAGCTACATGGGAGACATACTTTTACTGAGCAGAGGTTTCTAGAATTAAGATGGTTGAAATGTCTAATGGGTAAAGACTTGCATGTTTTAATTTTCTGTGAGATGTGGATGAAGAAACAAAAGCTATTAATTTGGTAGACCCTATGAAAAGTCATTTTTTATAATGCTGGCTCTTGCTCTAGTTATCAGCAGTACATTAGGTATAGTGTTTAGCAGTCAGTGCAAGCAAAGATATTTTGCCATGAGGCACTACAAAGTTGAAGTTATTAAAACATTTATAGCCTTAGAAAAAAAAAATCAATGATTGTCAAATAGGAAAGGACAAAATCAGTAGCTGGGACTGGGAGGGGAATTGTTTTCCATCTGCTAAAACAGTAAAGGAAATGCAAAAATTAAACTAGCAAAAGCAATCACTTGACAGTGTCCTTTTAGTTTAAGCCCGTATATTAGGAAGCTGCCGCTGGGGAGTTAATGCAGCCATAGCTTGTTGTCCAGAGTGTTTCCAGTTAACATGATTCAGCTACACATTGGGCTGTGTTCTACATGTGGCTTTGTGAAGTAGCATGACTTCTGCTGAGGCTCACACCCATGACTTCACTTCATGTTCTTTCCGAGTGGCTCATACACACATCCCTACTGTGTGTTTGTGTAGTCATTGCTTTTGTGCACTTTGCATGCCGTGGACCTATAGCAATCACACCCTTCCATTTATAGCCACTCCAGTCTTGCTGTTGAATCCTATCTTGAGCATATATTTATGTATGTATGTAAGGTCTTAATCTAATAAATTACCTGCAAATTTTATTTCTTCTTCTAGAGTTTTATTTCACATATATTGTAGTTTGTTTTGTCAAACTCAGATGTCAGTTCTGACATTGACAGTATGTTCCACTTTCCACATCATCTTGCTATATATGTTGTGAACCTCCAGTTTGCTAATACAGGTGAGGAAATAATTTTCTCATCCTCTCCAGGACATGGGTTTTGCTGTGATGAGGAGCAAGACTTCTTTTGGATCAGGAAGTGGGTGAGAGGTCTCAGAATACCAAAGAGAGCCAGCATCATGGTTTGGGACAAAAAGGTGAAATCAAAGAGTAAGGAAGAAAAGGTGGAGGTAAAGGCAAGAAAGAACAAGGACAAGAATGCAAGGCAGCAAGCTGTACCAAGGGATGATAGAAAGTTGAGTGGAGCTGAGCCAAACGGTAGAGATGAGATAGTAAGTCAATGAAGAAGAATTCTTTGCCAGAGTGAAAAATGTCTTCAAGCAATGATTCCCATAAGGGGCATATTACTCCCTACTCCTTGTCCAGATCATCTTCCTGCATTTGGAGAGCTACTGTCCAATGGATACCTGGTAAATAAGAGAAAGAAGAAAATTACCTAGCTTCAGCTGCTCCTTTATTGAGTAGCTACGACAGGGAGGCCAGAGCACAGGGAGGATCATAAGGTAGAATCCAGGTACAATCCAGGCATGGACTGAATTTATTTGCTAGCAAAGGATGGTGTGGTGGACATAGGTGACAGAAGAATGTGAGACTGTATATAGGAAGAATCTGAATAAGGGAAAAACAAGCAAAAGAAAATTTGCAGTAACCCAATGAGCTGTGGAGGTTTGCTGCTAAGGAATGAGAGGAAAGGGCTTAGCTGTGCTTGAGAAAGATTGAGTCTGAGATGTCTAAAAGATATCCCTTGAAAGCACACCTGAGCCCGGGGTTAAACTCTGAAAGTTGCAGAAGAGATTTTCTGTGATACGATGTACAGGCAGTGTTTGAATTTGTACCATCTGATGGGGACAGAGCACAGCCGGGTTGGTTGGAAACCTTCTTTTTCACCATTACCAAATTTATGAAATTGTGTGCTAATTAGTGTATGATTTATAAATTTACATAACTGCGTGCTACATGAGACAGCACAGAATATCAAATGAGGTGATTTAAAGCAACAGAAGCAGGGGAGCCTGCTCTGGCTTGGTTCTCCTCTGGATAATGCCTCTCCCAGTCTGTAGCTGCTCCCTGGATCTCTTGAAGGCTTATCTGCGCACAATGACAATAATACAACATTGTGGATCCATGTAGCTGGTTGATGACTCCCCAAGTTGTTCACAGGGATGTGACTGCATTACAACTGCAGCAAAGTAATGGGGACATGGAAGAACTGGATTTGATTCCCAGCTCTGTGGAAGCCACTTTGTCTCCCTCAGTAGTATTCTTTGGGTTCTGCTGGTGAAGCGTGTTTACTACCGCATCTCAGAGGGGCTGTGACTTTACTATTAGTGTATGCAGCAGAAGCTGCTGGACATACACAGGAACAATTTACCTGTGAACTGTAAGCTGCACATTGGCCACTTATTCCTATCTAAAAGAAGCCAAAACTCTCAGATTTCATCTATTTTCGGACTTGAAGGGATCATTCTAGGCACTAGGGGTCTGAACTGGAGAATCTCAGAAGTCAGTGACAAGTGAGACCCTGATGCACATGAGGTGAGAGATGCCCACGCGGTCCCACAGACAAACCAATCAACGAACGGCTGTGGGAGCCATACATTACCAGCTTCCTTGATTCGGAAGTCAGCCTGTGTATGTGACAATAAACCCCTCTATTCACTCATTCAATAACCAGTCTCAAAGTGTAAGTTCATTCTTTCTGGGACTCCTGTCTGAAGTCAGAAGAAAAGTGAAAAAGTGGGAAACAATATCTTTCCTAGTTGTTTACTGGCAACTCAAAACCTTGCAGTGCAGATCGGATCAAAGCCATTGTCCAAACACAAAGTGTCATGAGTTTTAACGACAATGTGGGAACTCCTCTCCTCTGCTGGACCTGGTAAGGAAGGAAAGGACAAGATGAATTAACAGGCACAAAAGCTGGTTCATTCTCAAGTTAGAGCTGACAACGAGAAAGTAACATTAAAACTTTAACAGCACCTTGTAACAAGTCTGTCAGCATTTAATCATCTCTAATGCTACGAAACTGCCTCATTTTGAGGCTGAGTTTGTCTGACTTTACTTCCCAGCTGCTGGATTTCATTGTGTCTTTGGAAGCAGGATGCAAGGTTCCCCTGCTGTCAGTACCCCAAGCACAGAGATAAACTCAGCTCAGTCTTCTCTCTACAGAGATAGAACCCTTTGCACCTTGCATCCTAATGTTTGTTTTCCAGTCCCTGGATTATTTGGAGGGCTTTGAGCTTTCTCCAGCATTTATGCATCTCAGAGTGTTTACACTAGAGCAGAAAGCCCAGTTCCAGGTGCTGTTGCTGTGAATGTTGCAGTCTGGTGTCATTCTGCAAAGCATTTTCCTTTTGACACTTCCAGAAGCTGTGTTCGGAGGTCTTGGGCTGGGTACTTGGTCTTGTTGCAGTTCTGTTTCTTGGAAGCAGAAAGTCTGCAAGTGAAATCAGGAGACGCTGTTATTTGGAAGAGTTGAGGAGGAAGTTGAGGAGTTGAGGATGTGAAGTAGAAATACCAAGCAGGAAAAATGTCCAAGATTGAGAGATTCAATTTGGGATGGAGCATGAACCTGGGACATAGCATCTGTGAACTCAGCCACCTTGAAAACAATGTGAAAGACACATGCTTGATGGGATGGGGGAGAACCAGACAGCAGAAACTCTCTGAAAGGGAAAACTGAACAAAGCATGAGGTGATGATGTTTGATAGCAACAAAAACAGACAAGAAGGCTCTCAAGCTGTGGGTGAGGGGGTGATGATAATGGAGGGGAAATGGCTCCTTGTCAGTAGGCCTGGTGCCCCTCTATTTGCAATAGAGCCTTCAGCACAGGGATCTCATTACCAGAGAGTTTACTGGCAGATTGGAGGGATTTCAGTGAGGAGTAATAAAAGTGATCAGGGACTGCTAGAATTGACATAATGAGGAAACAAGATGAGAACAGTCAGATATTTATAGCTTGGGTGAGAGAGACAATTAAAAGGTGGGGTGGGAGATGGACTGGGTAACCTCAAAGCCTTTTCTGCTTCTAATAACTTCTTGTCATCTGCTGTACAGAGGACTTGAATTTACCAAGGCTGTCAATCTGACTCCTAACAGCCCTAACTTCTCATGTTGAAAAGCTCAGGTGGGTGTTCTGTGGCTGTATTGACACTGTCAGAATGTCACTGGGACTGTACATTGTGTAAAGAAAAAATAGTCATCAGCCATGCTGTGGGGAAAAATTGACACACTGACAGTAAAGGGAAAGAAATTAGACCTTCGTAAAGCAAAAAGGCATAGCAGACTGTGTTGAGAGCAGGGCTGATTGGGAAAGGCTCCCAGGTTGTGATGCTGACCCTTTCTTGCTTGGTCCATGCAGGAGGAGTAAGTGTGGGCTGCCTTCCTTGGGGGGTCAGTGCTGGTGGCACCCAGCTGTGCATGCAGTTGCACAAGTTCACTGCTTTCCAATAGGCACAGATGTGCCCAGATATGCTGTCCCCAGGGGCTGCTGAGCCCAGAGGTGGCTCTTGGGGCAAGCTCTGTGCCAGCCACAACCCCGATGGTCCCATTGATGGGTTTCATTTCCCTCCCTCCTGCCCTTGTGCAGCTCCTTGGCATGGGCTCACCCATGGGGATTCCTGCACCTGCATGTGAGCTGCTGTTCACACACAGCTTTTCCGTGCCTATAGTTCCCCTGTAGCTTTGCACAAACCCACTAAATACGTGTTTTTACACACATCCTGCAAACATGAGCAGCTATTGCATTGTCCATACTGAGATGGAGACCCCTAAGAAGAAGGAAGGTACAACATGCAATATAATTACACAGCTGCTTCCGATGTGGGTTATTTACAGCCTTAGACTCAGACTATGGCTGTCTGAATACTCCCCAGCACTGCAGAACAGAGAGCCCTAGATTTGCTCTGGACATGAGAGACCACAGCAGAGCTGGAGCCAGCCAAGCTGGAGACATCTCAGTTTCTGCAGTCGAATTAAAACACCGCTACGGAAAGCAGTGGGGCCATATGTGTTAGAGGCACTTGGGGAAATACCAGAGCAGTGTTTGTTGAGTCTGGTGACGGAGTAACCGCTCTGTTTTAATGATACCTGTGTGCAAAGGCCACAGCTGTTTCCATCCATTTCACATGAGTCTGACTTTCACAGAACAGACATAGCCTAAGGTGGTGGAAGGGAGAGAAAGGTGACCAAAAAAAAATAACCCATCCATTTCTAGCTACTTTCTGCATCCTTCTGATCGGTGATAGTGGGCTCTAGCTAAGCAACAGTAATCTTATCCAGCATACTGTTGATTTAAGCCTCTTGGATTTATATAACTTTGGAAATGGTAAACTATATTAATTTGCTGTGTTTTCAAGAAAAAATTATTTATGAGAGACATTTTTAACTCAAGTGCCAGGAACTTTAAATCATTATAATAAATTCATGCTATTCAGTGTTTCTTACATTGTAATAAATTTGTTTTAAACATGAATGAGGAGATCCATGATTTCTTTAATATACTGTTATGTATTTCCTTTCAAAATGACACAGCTCACTATATCAAGTGGGAGAATAATAGTGAGAGATTTACAGTACTTAAGAATAACACAGGCTGGGAATGTGACATCTGAACCAACACAGGGTAGGGGGCTGGAGAGAGCAGGGAGCCCACCACTGCTCCCAGTGGCACAGCCAGGAGTTATACCAGTGACAAGAGGTCAATATCAATGCGCAAAACTGATAACTGGGTGGGAAGCTCCCCACAGGGTGGGAATCACAGTGCAGCCTTATATTCATAGGATGGTTTGGGATGGAAGGGACCTTAAAGCTTATCCAGCTCCAACCCCCAGCCATGGGCAGGGACACCTTCCGCTAGAGCAGGTTGCTCCAAGTTCCTGTGTCCAACCTGGCCTTGGACACTGCCAGGGATGGGGCAGCCACAGCTTCTCTGGGCACCCTGTGCCAGCGCCTCAGCACCCTCACAGGGAAGAGGTTCTGCCTGAGAGCTCATCACAATCTCCCCTCTGTCAGGTTAAAGCCATTCCCCTTGTTCTGTCACTACAGGCCCTTGTAAAATACCCCTCTCCAGGTTGCTTGTAGCCCCTTTAGGCACTGGAAGTTGCTCTAAGGTCTCCCTGGCCTGCTCTTCTCCAAGCTGCACTAGCCCATTTACTATGCAACACACAATCAAAACACCCAAAAGGTGATGCAGAGCATTCTCTGTGAGCTGGGAAGCTGCTGCTGGACTGCTTCCTCACTGGAGCAGGACCTGAGCCAGGGTTTGCTTCCCAGGCTAGGGCCATCCTCCCCTTCCTGACCTCCTTCTCCCATGGTCCTCATCATACATGATGGTGTATGTGGAGCAGATCCCATCAGCACACTGATGTGTGGCAAGGAAGTATCAGATAAGCAGAGGTAAAATAAATTCCAGTCTGTTGTTAATCCTTGACCCCTCATTAAACCTCTGCTGATGTTGCTGCTTGCTGCTACACACATGGATGGCTGTGAGTGCAAGAGGATAAACCCTGCGGCTGGCTTTGCATCAAGTCCTCTCGGCTTCACAGGCAACCTGATGGGCATGGAATCTGCCTCTGTGATGCCAGTGTCTGTGGTATGAGACAAACCTGCTCCTGCAGCACAGTTGTGGCTACCTTGGAAAGAGGGACGCCTCTGCCCCAGGTAAACAGCTGCTGAGTGGTTGTGTCCCAGCCACTGCATCTCACTATGGAGCACTGGATAAACGGGATCTCATGTGTGCCATGATCTTGGGATTGGGGTTGACAAAGCATCACAGCACCCAAAATGGCAAATGCCAGTTGACTCAATATTTAATGAGAGCAATTACCCTCCCTGAGATACCTAAATCCTTCCATCTCCCCAGTATACAGCTTTGATGTGGAGAAATGAGGAGTTTTGCAGTGCCATCCCACTGTGCTGTGAAAATCTGACCCTCCAGAACACCCATGCATGGAGACATGAGCATTTCCCTGGATTCAAAGAGTTAAAGGGTCCTTGGTGGATGTGGCTGCAGCAGGAGGTAATTAAAGGATGCTGGTTCTGTGGTGGGGGGCACAACCCTACTGCTGCGCCTCAGTTGGCTGCAGGTGAGATGTGGAACACCTGTGGAGTTCATCTGCACAGGGATGGGGATGGCAGAGCACAGAGGATGTCCATGGGCTTGCCACATCACAAGGCTGGGAGGCACAGGAGAGAGGAGGAGGGGACGGGAGAGGGCCCTGCGTGCTCACAGAAGTGATGGCAGGACCTCATCTGTCAGCGCAGAAAAATGTCTCGCCAATAAACTTGCCAAACGTCCCTAATAAAGGGCTGGATGTGTTATCATGTAGAATGGTTTTATAGGGGATGGCCATAAAACGTGCACATTGCCCTTTAAAATGCCAGGACAAGGATTGATTCCAGCAGGGCGGAGGGAGAGGAGGAGGGGGAACGAGGCTAATTGGAAAAGGGGGATAAATCCAGGGGCTCCTGTCTCTGCTGCAGGTCCCTGGGGTGTCAGGAAGCAGTAACAGAGCAGGAGGAGTCACTGCCTTGCTAGCTGTGCCTGGACCTGGGCTTCCCCCCTCTCTGCCCTCCACCCTGCGTGTCCTTTCTGGCTCAGTCCAGCCCTGCTTTTGCTCCTGATACCCACCCCAGGGGAAGCTGTGGAGATACCTTCATCACTCTCTCTGCTGAGTCTTCCTTGTCCTGCTTCTCTTTTAATCCCAGGGGTCTAACACCCACCTTCCTCCTCCTTGTCAATTCTGGTAGATGTGTCCTGCCTGCCCCATTGTCAGCTCATCTCTCCCTCTCTGCTTTGTGAATCCACCTCACCATTTTCTGCCTGTGGAAGTCCACCACTGAGAGAGGAACCAGAGGGCAGCTGGGTCCCCTTAACATGAACAGCGAGTGTCTCACCCTGGGGATGCAGGAACCTGTGTGTGCTCTGGGCTCTGCTTGAATAAACAGGAGAGGGGGAGCTGGAAGAAAGTCTGGGGTGTGTTTATTAGTGATCAATAAATTTATTGTACTCAAGCTCACTTTTAATGCTGCAGAAAACAGGCAGTGACTTCACTTAATAAATGTAGACAGCCTTGCAGAGCTACAACACCATCTATTCTGCTGGACAATTTCTGTACAATAGGACTGCAGGTGATGCAGTGCCCAGTGTTACCTACAGCTGAGTCTCATTGGCTGCCATGGGCAGAGAGGCCTACCTGTGGTTTTCTTGTTTTAATTTCCCTGATCAGGGATCCTGGGCAGCAAACCCCATGAGGTCTGGTACAGGAAGAAGTACAAACAGTCTTATAAGTAAAGTCACTGAATGTGGAGTGGATTTGGGCACTGGGTGGGAGGTGGGCAGCTACTGGAGAGGTAGAACAAGAAAAAGCCAAGAAAAGTCAGGTTTGTTGGTATGTGCCAGATCTCACTTGTCTGCCTACTCTGTGCATGTGGTACTGCCCAGTTTCCAATATGCAGTGGCCATGGCAGTCCCCATTGGAGATGGGAGTGACTCCTGTGGAAATGAGGGGTGGTGCAGGCTGTGTGCCTGGGCTGGCAGTGTGTCCCTCTGCCCTGAAAATCCTCCTTGGCCACCCTTGGTAACCAAACACAAGCAAAGCTGGTGTTCACTTCCATCAGGAGTACAAAACATGATGACAGTTTCCCCATCAAAACTGGAGGTGAGTCAATATATTATGGTGTGGACCCATGTGCACCAACATGATTAGAGGAGGTGATGTGTCATGAATCTGGGTGAGAGGACACGTCACTATTCAACTGGTTCTTCAGGAAAGCAGATGATGCGAAATGCAGCCAAAGCTGACTGTCTCATTGGACTCTTTCATACTGTGGCCTCAGTTCATATTGGAGCAAGTTACCTTCATTCAGCTGAGCAGATTCAGAAGTGGCAGAACCTGTGAGTTCAGGTGCTCAGGTCCATGTATTTAAGTCTTGTTACACAGTTACGATGATCAGACCAACGTCCAGGCTCCTGAAGTCTGGATTTGGTTCTTTGCTACATTCTGGCTCAGGCCCATCTCTGCTATACCCACCATGGTGAATTTTTCACTGAACGCAGTTTTAGTTCTGGATTTCTAATTAAATTTAAAGGCCAGTAAATTTTGCTAAGAACATTTTTCTGGCTCCATTCCTAAGCATTTGGTCTATTCAACTAGTACGTGGTGTTTTGCAGATGCTATTGTATGTTACATTGCCACCCACAAGTATGAAAAAAATACATGATTTAAAAATATACAAATACATTTGAGGTCTTGTTTTTGCTTTTATGATCACACTTCAGAGCTTTTTTCAATGTTAGAGCTGTAAACTTGTGAGGCAGGTGGGAATCTCATCTTACCACTTGACTGCAAGAGCTGTGACCTTTCCAATTCATCGTCAGGCTTATGATCAAACTGTGATCATGACAATGCTTTCTGAATTAAAACATTTCCTCCAACATCCAGCAATAAGGAAAACAAATCTTTTCAGGTAGGGCTTAGTAGTTCACCTTGAAAGAATTTCACATCATGCCAAACATTAAGCCATGTAGTGATGTGGGGCACTTGTCTACTTTGAGACCCATGGGAGAATTAACTCAAGTTCACTTTTAGAGGGGATTAATTAAACTGCATCAAGACTCTGTTTCAACACTCAGAATTAAGGTAAGTTGAAGTAAAACCCCTTTAATTAACTGAAAGAAATGAGAGACCTCTTTGACTTCAAATAAAAGTGTCTGAGGAGCTGCTGGTGTGGTTTGACTAGTCCGGTTTATGTTATACCTTATTTAACTCAGACTGAATGACCTGGTGCAGACAATCCCTGAGATGTTGAAATTGGATATGGTACTGGGAAGATCTGCCTTCCCAGCTATTTTGTATTGGGATAGAAGTGGTGTAAGAAGCAGGATGCTCTATAAAATGAAACAATCAGTCTTGGTCTGTACAGAGACACACTGATGCTGTGGAGCTTTCACAGGCTGAGCAAATGCCCAAATATACCCTTACAAAAGACAAAACTGCAAGTCTTTCATCAAGGATGACAAATCTCAATAAAGGAGGTAAACTGGAGATAACAGCCCCAGAATGTTTCCTCTTCTGACCAAATTTTGTCCCATATCACTTTGACTGGCATCTCTTTATTTTTTTATATAAGTTGTTTGGTTTTTTATTTATTTTCTAGTTTAATTGCCTTTTTTGAACACTGGGAAAAGTTTACTTTTGAGTGAAGACTCACTAATCTGGTAAATGGTACCAAGGTGATGTGTGCAACAGTTTCTCATTCTTATCTCTGCCGTCAGTTGCTTGGCTATAAAGTCTGATGCCTGCAATCTTGACAAGATTTCTGAATGGAGTTGCAGTTGTGGGATTTCTTCACCTTTTTTGTTTCCATTTCAAGTCAAAAGAAGTTTTATGTTTACTTTATTTCATTTTATTTTATTTTACCCCTTTGTGTTTTCTTCAGATTGGCGATGGGAGACTGACACTCAGCACCTTGGAGACAACCTGTAAAGTATCCATGGACATTTCTTTTTAAAAGGCCAACTCACTTTCCTGAGGCAGAGGGTTTCAGAGTGTTGTGAGAGTAAGGGAAGCTCATGAGATTGTTCCTGCTACCTTTGTGCCAATGTGTATCTGTGTAGGATTTTCCTACTATTCAAAAAAAGCTGTTAATGAGTTTGAATGCATGTGGGGTATCTGAGGAGCATACTGTGGCTTATGGAGGAGCTAGGACAAACCTATTTATTCTGTTATGAGATCACGAGAAACTCTTCATCAATGACTGTAATGATAGGACAAGGAGTGATGTGTTTAAACTGAAACATGGCAAGTTCAGGTTAGACATAAGGAAGAAGTTCTTTACTGTAAGGGTTGTGAGGCACTGGAATGGGTTGCCCAATGGGTTGCCCAAGGAAGTGGTAAATGCTCCATCCCTGGCAGTGTTCAAGGCCAGGTTGGATGAAGCCTTGTGTGGCATGGTTTAGTGTGAGTTGTCCCTGCCCATAGCAGGGAGCCTGGAACTGGATGATCTTAAGGTCCTTTCCAACCCAAACCATTCTATGATTGTATGATTCTGTGATTCTTGTTGCTGCTGGTACAGTGTTCCCCTGTCACAAGACCAAACCTGGGATTCAAGGGCACATGGAAATGTTAAAAGATGCAGGTTAGATGCAGGCGAAAACCTCCCAAGAACAGCCTGGGAACAGGTGATTTTGCTGGCCCTGGGCAGGGAGGTTGTGGATATTTCCTATCCCTTCATTAAAGGAGCACAACACAGAGTTTTCTGAGCTGGAAAATTAAACTATTTACATCAGGCAAAGCCAAAGCCAGGAATTCATTCTGGAAGAAAGGTTCCCCATTTTACAGACTCCAACTGCATCCAAACAGGTTCACTGTGGCTTTGTTAAATGCTTTTCTGACCCCTGACAATCTCTGAAAGAGAACCCAGTCCTCCCTACCAGCTCCCTGAGAAGGTGAGCATCGATGTGGGATGCAGTTTCTACAACCTCTGCACAAAGCAGCTTAGCAATGGGCTCAGTGGCCAGTGCAAAAAGTTCCTGGTGCTGCACTTCATGGCTCTTTCCTGAATGCCAGTCATGACTTTGCAGGGAATAGCTTGCAAAAAGGCAAATGGGTCCAAAGAGAACACAGTAAATGTAGCCTTGCATTAAAGTAGGGAGATTTAGAGTGGATGTACTCCCCGTAATATTAGCACTGCCTTGTGCAGAGTGTGCTCTGGGCCATACACTTTAGGAGCAGCCTTGTATTTTTCTCTCCTCCCATCACCAGACACATCTACCCTTGGATGGGATACAACCACTTGGTACATGGGACTGTAGCAATATAAAGCAGACATCCCGTATCTCAGTGCCAGAGACATGTTCTCACAAATTAAACTGGAGACAGAGTCTGTTGTTTTTGCTTTCAAATGCTAATGGCATTTTCTTTTCCTTACAGAAACAGTTGATTGACCAAAGCCTGAGTTTGCTTTGGGGGAAGAAAGGAAACAGAGAAGGGCTGGACAGGGTAAAGAGTTGAGAAGAAAGAAGAAATTCTTTGAGCTTTTGCAACTTGGTATATGAATTACTAAAGATTTAAACTGACTATGCAAATGAGGGGATAATCTGAGGATGTTTCATTTTGACACAGAGCAGGAAGAACATACAGGCTAATAATTATAATAATTATTATTCCCAATTTTGGTTGTCACAGAAGTCCTCAGTAGAAAAGAGCCTTGTGATTCCCAGTAATATCAGGATGTTGGAGTGGACAGAGATGCCCTGGCTGAGTGACCTGAGAGGCATCAGCATCTGATATGGATCACAAGATAATTCAGCCTGGGAGAGACCTCAAGATGTGTTTAGTCCAATATGAGATTAGACCAAGTTGGTTAGGAATTTATCCAGTTGAATCTTGTCAGCCTCCAGGGAAGGAGATGACAGGCTCTGGGATGTCTGATTGTCTAGGCTGCCTTCTCCAATGCTTGATTGACTTCATGGGGAAGAAGTTTTTCTTATATCCATCTGAACACCTCTTGTCTCAGCTCAACTCAGACTGCCCTCCTAATCTGGCATCATGTGTAAAGTCTGTTGCCTCCTCTGAGTTGTGGAAGTCAAACCAAAACAGACCACTACAGTACTCCATTTGTCACTGGCTTCCATGTAGAGCATAACCCTTCCCCTGTCACACTCTAAGCCCAGGTCTTCAACCGTTTTTTTACCTTTCTGGTTATGTACCATCCAGACTGCACGTCCTAGCTCGGATCCAAGAATACTGACATAAAAGGCATCTGCTGCTCCCTGGCTGGTAGACCTCTGAGTTGATAAGGGGAGATACTCAATCCAGGCGGGTAGATCTGAGCTAGTGCAGGACCACCTACAGGGCTCCCAAAGCAATCCTAGATACCTGCTGGAGAAACCAGTTTTTCCCATCCCTCTATATCCCATGACATGGGCTGTGGGGACAACCCAGATGTTTATCACATCATCCAGCCAAAAGCTAGAAGATCCCCCTTTCTTTTAATTAATTAGTTTCCTTAAGAGCCAGCTAACAGTAGTGGCTATTTTCAACAAATATTTCCTTCTCCTTCCTCACCATTATTCCCTCTGTTCTCCTATGAGCAAATAAAGGGAGATGAAATGCTCATAGGATTCCAGGTAGGGAAAGCTGGGCTGAGCTATATCTGAGTGAGGCAGGATTCATTGGGATCAGAGGGTTATGGAAAACAGAGTGCCAAAATGCTAAGAGGAAATTACAGTTGCTGCCTTCCCACCACCCCTCTTTTCTTTTTTCCCTCTTCCTCTCCTGTCACTGGTTTTCCTCCTAGGCGCTAGGGTATTTTCAGAGGCAATCGTTACTGTTAATGATTTTAGCTTGTTGGCTATTATCACATTTGTGCCTGGGGACTGCAGGCGGCTATCTGGGCTCTGGCAGGCCTTGACAGCAATCAGCTCCTTCCTGCTTCACACTAATTTTCTCAGGGGAGCTCATAAGAAAACACTTTTTTGTTCCCCATCCTTCCCCCATGTCCCTCCTTTTCGCCTTCTCTGCATCTGGCCTCACATCTCCAGGAGCTTTGCCATAGGAAGAGTCCACACTGGGGAGGCTGGTGGAGAAACCCAGAGCAAGGTGTGGGGTGCTTGGATGCAACCAGGAGAAGCAGCATCTCCTGGGAAGAAGCACCCTGGCTTTTGTTATTCATGCTGTGTTTGGACCATCTCTGCATTGCCGCTGATACCCCAGCTGTTACAGGGAAAAGAAGGGACCATTGTGGTTATTTTATGAAAAGTGTACGTGGATCTTTTTCAGTGGCTGAAGCTGAGAGCGGAGCTTTTACAGCTTTGAGTTTAATATTCTCTTTTTTCCCTCCATCATCATTTTATATTATTCAAAGCAAATCAGGCAGCCTTTGAAGAAGAGCTCAAAGCTTTTTTTCTTTCTTTTTTTTTCTGTTTTTTTTTTTTTTTTTTTTTTTTTT
>NDXB01003282.1:0-18132 GCA_002631895.1 Agapornis roseicollis | reverse complement strand
GGAGCAGCTTGCTCCAAGCCCCTGTGTCCAACCTGGCCTTGAGCACTGCCAGGGATGGGGCAGCCACAGCTTCTCTGGGCCATCACCCTGTGCCAGCGCCTCAGCACCCTCACAGGGAACAGCTTCTGCCTCAGAGCTCAGCTCAGTCTCCCCTGTTCAGTCAGGTTAAAGCCGTTACCAATCCCTGTCACTGGTACCACCACTGGCTGCAAACCAAGAGCAACTATTCAAACCCCAGTATAATCAGTCTGGTTAACGTGAGGGTGCCAGGAGGATGGTGTCAGACTCTTCTCAGTGGTGCCCAGAGACAGAACAAGGAGCAATGGCCATAAACTGAACTACAACAGATTTCCTCCACTGGAACAGGCTGCCTGGGGAGTTGTGGCATGTTCCTCTCCAAAGACATTCCGTACCTGCATGGACATGTTCCTGTGTCACCTTTTCCAGGTGGTCCTCCCTTGGAGGGGTTGGACTGGATCATCTCCAGAGATCCCTTCCAGTCTGATTCCGGGAGCCTGGAATTCTGTCAGTGACCATCTCTGCAGCTACTGAGGCGCCAGTTTGCATTGCTCAAACTAAGGAAGGGCTCACATGCAAACCAGACTGTGGCAAGTATAGGCAACCAAAGCCTCCATCCCCTCTGCAACCCGGGAGCACCGTGGATGCTCGTGGGCTCCAGCCTCCCCCGAGGCCACCGCATGCACCCTCCTGGTGCTCTGTGCGGTTCACACAGAGCCCTGGCCCAGAGGCAGCAGGCACGCTCCTCGGCGGGACTTCAAAGGGGCCTCCTTTGTGTGCTGCATGTTTGCTCCCCTCCCCTCAGCGTGGCTGCTCTGATCGATGTGACATCACCTAGAGACAACACAGGGGGACCAGACCCTGCCATTGTCCCCAGGCTGGGAGGCGATGTCCGTCTCCTAGGAGGTGCGAGCCTGGGCTCCAAGGCATGCTTTCATCTCCCTGACCTGCCCGGCTGGAGACAGGGCTGGGGAGAGGCATCCCCAACGCTGCACAGCAGAAGGGACACGAGTGAGAGACAGACACACTCACAATGTTTAAAGACATCATTAAAGGCCCCCACCATGGAAGCTTGCACTTGCCAGCTATACCCATCTGTTGCTTTTCATTAAAGACAGCCTGGGCCTTTCAGAGGTGTTTGTGTGTGTATGTACTTGGCCCCTCCTTGGTACCCTCCATCCTTGCACCCAAGGAGAAGGAGGGTGGGCAGCAGTCTCCTGCTTACTGGGAGCTGCTTCGCTGAGACTGGGATCCATCCTAGGCAAATGGAGTGGAGCCTTGGACTAGGGAGCCTCTGAATTACCTGAGGGTGGCAAGGAGGAGGTGGCTGTCCTGCTCTGATGCTGCAGAGAGCAGACTGACATCATCCCAGCCTGGGAGATGGAAAGCGTCCCAGGGCTAGATAGCAGACAAGGAACACTGCCGGGTAGGGGATGGAGGAACCAGTTTCTGTATGCATTTGCCAAAAGTCTGTAGCTTCTTTTAGCTTTATGGGGGAAGGAGACCCGTGGCCCACCTCAGGCAGCAGTCAGGGACCCTGGGACTCCCTTGTGCTGTAGCAAGAGCGGAGGGGACATTGAAGGTCAGTTCCCCACACAGCATGGCCCTTTTCCTGCCTGCTGTGGAGGAAATCCCTGAAATCAGCTGATGAGGGAGGTTCCCCTGGCCTTGCACCTTTAGAAAGGCAGGTGGAGGGCTGGGACTGGGGACAGAAGAGGGCTTCCCCTTTAGAGTCTGGCTGGAAGGCAGGAGCAAGCAGCTGTTTGCTCCATGGTCAGGAGAGGATACAGACATGATGCATCCGCCTTGCCCACAGCCAAGGGTGGGCTGCAAGCCACTGCGACAGAGCCCAACTGGCATGCCAATGCCTGGTCCTTGCCTTGGCTACCCACCACATGAGCTGGGAGAAGCTTCCTCCAGCAAGCTGTCCAAGGCAGTCTGTGCCCACCGTGTCCGAGATGAAGGTGTCTCTGGGAGGACATTCATCACTTAGGCTGGACTCATTGCCTCCAGGCAGTACTGGGTGGTGAAGCATCTTTGTGACAGGGCAGAGCTGAATGCCCCTTCCTTCCATCTGCTAAGGCCCTGTTAGCTTTACAACTGAGCTTCGGAGGGGAAGGTGCATCCCTTGGAAGCTGACATCCACACATGGTGGGGTCAGAAGGCTTGGTCAATGTCAGCAGTGTCAGAAGGACAATGTCCCCATCCACCCAGAGCAAGGAACAGGGTTGGGACAGGTCTGGGGGAAGTGCCCAGTATACTGTCAATGAGATGGGTGCATGTGATGGAAAGGCGGAGAGGAAAGGACCATGGTTTGAAACCTCAAGTGCAAAGGGATTCCTGTTCCAGCCATGGCTATCTGCAACCATCCTTATAGATTTGCTGCCACTGCTGGTACCCTTCCCCATTCTCCACCAAGAGCATCACTGCCTTACCACAGTATCTTAACTGCAGGCAGGCAGATGGGGTCAGTTTTGACAGTCTTGAAGTCAAAGGTCCTTATGACACTTGCCATAAACACAACGGGGGGGGGTTAACTGAGGCTGTTCCTGAGCTGAGGAGACCGCTTCACTCTCCCACTCCATGGTCTCTCTCAGAAACTCATGCCAAGGACTGGCAGCTGCTGGAAGCAGATGGGTGCGAGGCACAGCAGGACAGTTCAGGCTCATACCAGAAGTAGGAAGCTCTTCACTGTCAGCTGGAAACCTTTCCATGTGATCCCAACAGCCTCTCCAGAAGGGTTTCGTTCCCTGTGCTCCCTGGGTCATGCAGCCCTATAGCCAGAGTATCTCAGTGCCATGCTCTGCTTGACGTATGATGGTGGAATCAATGGTAAAGTGCCCATGCTAAGCAGGTGCAGGACTCTTCCAGGCAGAAGCTGGGCATCTGCATCTGGCACAGTGCTGGGAAATGCCTCAGGGTCTGCCATTCACCACCTCTTGGAGGCACCCAGCATCCCTGCCTGGCAGGAGGAAGGGCACTAGGAAGACAAATAGCTCAGGAACTAGACTTGCACTGCTCTCCAGGTCTGGAGATAGTATCCAGAACTGGTGTCACTGAGAGGTTCAAGGAGGAAGATGTCTTGCATGATCCAAGGAAGGTCTGGAGAGCTGGAGGAAGGCCTACAGCTGTGACAGCATGTAGAGCTCAGCTCTGGGACAGGCTCAACACGCAGGCAGTGTTCTCCTCTAGATCCATACTTGTCAACCCAACACTAGCATGTCATACTGCCTGGGACATACCTGCTTGGCAGATGAGCATCAAAATGTCTATCTCTTGCCTCTTGTGCCTTCACGGCACAGTGGTGCTCGGTGCTGCATGTGCAGAAGGAACAGGGCAGGCTGGTAGGAGGTGAACTGTTCCTTTGGCCAGCCTCTCCTCTGCAGTCCAGGCTGCCCTGGCAAGCCCAGGCTGCCCATGGGCACAATCTGAGGTCTCTCTGATGCTCCTCATTGGAGCCCAGCGCTGCCATCCTGGACCACCCTGCGCTCGCTCTTCACACCCACATGGTGAGCTGGGGCTGTCTCTACACGCACTGGTTTGTGATGGGGTAGCTGGACCCCAGCTGAGCTTGCGCTTCACCGAGGCATTTTGCACCTTCTCCCCACCCAACCAGCCCACAGGGTGCAGTGGGGACCCGTCTGTTTGGGACTGCTGAGAGCTCTTAGGATAGAGCTGTCACGGCCAGTCCTGCATTTACAGACTGAGACAAAGTCAATCTACGTTATTTGCTGTCGGGATTAACTGATAGGGGAAGCTCTTCTTGGAAAGGATTGCACTTAATTATCAGCATATCGTTAGCTAGCAAGCTATCTCCTAAGCTGGGAAGCTCTGAGCTGATGCCATCAGTCACTTCTAACAAGGTGAGCTGTAGTTTACTTGGAAGATTTACAGTTTCTGATGGGCAGAGCAATTCTCCATGGTGTGAAGGAATTGAGCAATTGCTGCTGTATAATGTCACCCGCATCTGGCAAGGAAAAGAAGGCCAGTCCCTGAATGTGGTTCTGGACAGGCTGCTGCATGTGCAGAGTGGAGAATCATCATAGAACAGTTAGGGTTGGAAGGGACCTTAAGATCATCCAGTTCCAACCCCCCTGCCATAAGCAGGGACACCTCACACTAAACCATGGCACCCAAGGCTTTGTCCAACCTGGCCTTGAACACTGCCAGGGATGGAGCACTCACAGCCTCCCTGGCCAACCCATTCCAGCATCCCAGATTGGTTTGGGTTGGAGGGACCTTAAAGCTCATCCAGTTCCAACCCCCTACCACAACCAGGGACCCCTTCCACCAGAGCAGCTTGCTCCAAGCCCCTGTGTCCAACCTGGCCTTGAGCACTGCCAGGGATGAGGCAGCCACAGCTTCTCTGGGCAGCCTTTATCCTTAAGAATTTGTTCAGAACCATCGGTGCTTTTGACAGCTACTGTGATAAAATTACAATGAACAGCTAATTTGGGAGTTAATGTCTCTGTTTCTTTTCAAGCCAAAAGAACCTAAGAGAGACTCAGGCTCCAGGAAGCACCTCAGCACCCTGAGAGCCTGACACCCAGCCCCCAAAGCCAGCAGGCTTTCCAGCATTCACCGCCACTGGGACAGAGCTGGGATCTGTCACTCACCTCCTTCTGTACAGTGGGAGGATGTTAGCGGTGCAGGGTTTAGGAAAGGTCCTGTGTGTTCTTGGCTTGAAGGAGGAACCCTTGTAGTGAGGGAAACAGGGCAGTAAAACTGAGTGCTTGGGTAGCAAGGGAAGTACATGGGCCAAGGAGCTGATGTCAAGGCACTGGGGGCCGTGGGAGTGCACCCCTGGCTTGGCTGGGCTTTGCTGGAGGAGCATAGGGGAGGCTCGTGGCACTGGCAGAGCCCAGGAGACCGCGCTGGCAGCGCCAGAGCCGCTGCCCTTGGAGGTGATGATGTCTCTGGGTTGTGATTCCCAGCAGGATGCGGAGCCCTGGCCCTGCCGGCAGCAGCACGCTCCTCCCCTCCCCTGCTTTGCTCTCCTCTCCATCTGGTCTCTCCTGAGCTTCTGTTTTGGACCTCTCTGAGTTTCCCGTCCCCGTCTCCCCCCCCCCTAACTGCACCATTCCCTGCCCTCCCGGGGCTGGAGCAGCGGGGGCAGGCGGCAGCGCAGGGCGGGTTAAGTGCGGCTCAGCCCTAATGCGATCCAGCGCCTCTATCCAGGGCTGTGCTCTCGCTGGCCGCCCTCAGCAGACTAAACCGTAGCTGCGCTTCAGGAACAAACCCCCAAAGTTAAGTCAAATATCCCATGCTGTCTCTAGGTCAGGCTTTAAAAAGGATTACACATCAATACGCAGCCACCCTGCTCCCCCCCAGCCTCCGCCACCATTGTTCCCTCCGCGGCGCTCCCCTCGCTTTGATGCTGATCTCACTGGCAGCGTTTCAAAACGATGCATTATAAAATCTTCAGGGGGAGAAAAAAAAAAAAAAAACCCCAACCAAAAAACTGCCATAACGTAATGCAGATTTTTGTCACTGCTCCATGGCTTCTGCTTTCAATTTCCAGTGAGGGGGAGAGACTCGGTCGCAGTCAGATGGAGACCAGCTCGCATCCCCACTCTGTGGGCCCCCAGGCAAAATCCCTGGAATTTGTTCCTTACTGTTTGAAGGCAAAGCCAAAGGAGAAGAGTGCAGAGGGGAGATATGGGAAGAGAAAAGGAGATGCCAGTCCCTGGGTATATGAGCTCAGACCCAAACTGTGCCCAGGTAGTGGCTGTGCATCTCCAGAGCTTCCCCCAGCTCAGCACACCCAAGCGGGGTGGGGAATCTTATGGAGGAGCAGTTTCCTATGGAGAAGTTGGGGTTATCATCCTGAGAGGCTTTGAGCAGGGATGCTGGGCCTCAGCCTGGCTTTAAGCTTACTTTACTTAGCCTGTCTGTCTGTCTGCTCTTCACACCATGGGACTGCACTTCATTCCCACTGAGCACCTGCTGCTGGGAGCAGCCGAGCATCAGCTGCAGCTCTCCCATCTGGGGACTGGGACATCTCCAGCCTGGCAAGGACACAGGCAGGACGTGCTGGGGGGACCCAGTGGGACTGGGAGAAGTGTCTCACAGGTGACACTTCTGCGCAGACACTCATGTCTTGTGCTGGGTGCCAGGGCTCTGCCTGACTGTGAGAGGCCCATCCTGCCCCATCACTGCTGTGTCTGCTTGTGCAACTGCACATGGCCCTCCGCAGGCAGGTGGTAAACGCCACAGCAACCCCTGACAGGTAAAGCTTCAGCCCTGACAGCAGAACTGAACCGTTGGAACCCTACCCAGAGCTGCTGTTACAAGCCAAGCAGTCTGCTGCTGGGATCAATGCAACGAGTGATGCAGGTACTGCAGTGCATGGCACAGCAGCGTTTTGCTCTCCATCTAGTGCCTCTGAAGGTTTTACAGCTGCAGAGGTTTGGAGGTAGTATTCCTGAGCAGAAAAAGACCTTGTGAAAGAGGGAAGCTTCTGAAAGAGCAGCAACATTGGGTCTATAACCCAATGAGTAAACCTCGGTTATAACCCACCTGCTGCAGTCTCCCCCTCAGAGCCTGAAAATCAGGCAGGCTCTCCCCAGGCTCGCAGCCCAGGCACAAGGCTCCCCACACTGTCAGGCCATGGTGAGGGGCTGTCTGCAGCTCTTCAAGCAAGGCTGCCTCACGTTTCTTGAGTTTCTGAAGAGCTGAGAAGTTTCCAGGATTCCTATCACAGGACTTGCTCTGAACCAGGCAGCCAGCATCAGCATTTGTCATAGAGCAAAGGGACCTTGTGGTGTCCATGGCTTGGGTACACACACTGCCATAGCCATGGTGGCTTTGGTCCATCAGAAGCTTCTTGGCCTACAAAGGTTTCCTGGGCCTGTAACCGTTCTGCCACTGTTTTGTTCCTGGTGGCACCATATACCTGAATGGGCTGCGACTGGTGAACAGTTTAAGGGACCCTCACTCCTCCTGCCTCCAGAACAGACCTCACTGGACCTGCAGCTTCCCTAGTGGAAACTGCATCCAGTAACTGGAAAACTCAAGCAGACTGGGGAGAATGAGGGAATGTTTTTGCTTTACTCTTGGAGAACATCAGTGAGTTTTGCAGAGGCTTTTGTTTTGGAAGGGTTAACCATTGAGGAAGAGTGACCCAACCTGCAATGTGCAAACACAACTACAAGTCATCTCCAAGCCAAACGTCTTCATATGTGGAAGCCTTCCACAGATTTTACTGGGGACAGTGGCACTGCTGGGTCTCAGTGCTAACTGAAGCTGTTCAGCTTCAGTGTACGAGTACTTGGTCATAGAATGATAGAACCCCAGACTGGTTTGGATTTGGAGCAACGTTAAAGCTCCGACCAGCTTGCTCCAAGCCCCTGTGTCCAACCTGGCCTTGAGCACTGCCAGGGATGGGGCAGCCACAGCTTCTCTGGGCCATCACCCTGTGCCAGCGCCTCAGCACCCTCACAGGGAACAGCTTCTGCCTCAGAGCTCAGCTCAGTCTCCCCTCTGTCACTCTATGACTAACTGAGCTATGGATAGATGATAGGCAACTGAACCTACATAGAAGCATAAGATGACCCCTCCTTCCATTGCAGGTGTCAAGCAAGTCCTGACTGCCTATGCCACTGCTCCTCACAGTCCAGGGATGCCCCTAACTGGTCCTCTATGGCTGCCACTTGTTGGTTGGTGGCTGAAGTCTCCAAACAGTGGCTATCTGGAAGGTAGGGCTGCACTCTACAAGAGTAGAGTGTCTCTACAAAGGACCACAGAAATATGTCCAGCCTGGCCATAGCTGCTCTTCTGCCTCTGGTGCTCCTCCATCCTCTCTGTGTCTTCCAGCTTGCCCTGTCCTGCAGTGCTTATCTTGTGTGTGGGAGCACAGAGTACTGCTGGGAGGTGACTTTGTGGAAAACAAGTTCCTGTCCTTGCTGTCTGATCCTAAAAGGGAGCATTTTTTTGAGAGTTACGAGCGTGTGCAAACAGGGCTGTATAAGGCGGCATGATTAATGTGAAGCATAACCTTCCTCCCCACAAGCATCCTAATACCCTTTCTGGTGTGAGTTCGGTTTTGTAAGCCAAGCCAATCTGATCAGGAAAATCCTGGGGAGAAAGCAAACAAGTACCCCTGGGAGGATGCTGAAAGTAGCTTTCCAGAGTCAGAGCAGATGCTGTTCAGTAGACAATGATGCCACAGATGTGCCTTAGCTGGCTGGGCCTTATGGACATGACAGCCTGGCCACGGGGCACAGGAGCTCCCAGCCCCACTTCAACCCCTCTTCCCACAGCAGACGCTGGGACAGGAGCATCAAGGAGATGGGAGAGCCCTCCGTGTCACCCTCCTTCCCCTTCCCCAGGCCATAAGATGGCATTTCAGGCTCAGCTCCTTTTGTCCGGGTGCTGGTGCTAAAGGTTTTGGAGACCCCCTTTCCCGCTAGGAATTGCTGCACTCCTCCCAGCCATGACGTCTGCAGCTCCAGGCGGGGGGCAGAGACCAAAGCCCCAGGGAAAGCTCTCCTTTTCTCCAAACTTTATTTCCTTTGCACCTCTCAGCACTGGGGCAGCGGCGTCCGTTCGCCCCTGTGTCCCCCCCCGATAATGAGCTGTTGTCTTGTGCAGCATTGAGAGCTAAGTAAGCATGAAGAATTGGAACAATAAAGAAGTAGTTCTGGGACAGCAAAGCCGCTTGTTTGACAAGGCTAATTCCACACCCCCCAGCCCCATTTTCTTTCAGCCACCTTCCCCCTCCTCACTCCTCCTTTATTAAATGAACTGGCTTTTATTGGGGTGGAAGCCGGGTTTCCTTTTCCCTTCTCGCCTCTCTCTCTGTTCACATGTAATTTGGAGAGTTAATCTCCTCAGGCAGGAAATGTTGTTTCTTTCACCCTTTCTCTCCAGCCCTTTCCATTTGGCTCTTTTAATTGGGGCCCAGATCAAGGAAATGGCCACACCACAGACCCCAAGCAGGAAGAGGGCTGTTTCTGTTGAGGGGCCCTGAGCACTCCTCCCTACTGCCCCAGCTCATGTGCTCCCCTTCAGCCAATGCACCCTTGGGCCAAGGATGGGGGTACCCAGCTCTCGTGGCTGCCTGAGCATCCCGGCTGGCCTGGAGGTGTTGGCTGGCAGTTTGCTTCTGTTCTGAACTCTTGTTCCTGCTTAGGTCAAGTCACCCAAAGGTTTCAAGGCATAACATCACCCGGGGCCAGCTCTCCAGCAGGATGAAGGCCCTTGGCTGCTGATATTTGGATCTCTTGGAAAGACACGACATCACAAAACCTCATGGAAATTCTCCAGATTTTTCTTGATGCTTTTCACCCAATCGCTTTCAAAGCAAGTGCTTCTGTTTGAATGAAAAATAGCTGGCTGGGGGTCTCTCCCCACTCTGTCTGTCTTGTCTCCTCAGGCTGAAGCAGATCTACAGCAGGCCTTGTTGCTGGCTGTGAGCATGTGGGACACACGGGCATTGCCTTGGGGAGTGCCAGTGGATAGAACTCGCAGTACAAGGAACTACGATTGATAGTAGTATAGAATCATAGAATAGTTAGGGTTGGAAAGGACCTTAAGATCATCCAGTTCCAACCCCCCTGCCATAAGCAGGGACACCTCACACTAAACCATGGCACCCAAGGCTTCATCCAACCTGGCCTTGAACACTGCCAGGGATGGAGCACTCACAACCTCCCTGGCCAACCCATTCCAGTGCCTCAGCACCCTAACATATGAGACCTGATTGCTCAAGAGTAGCTAGATGAGGGCTTCCTGCACAAAAGACAAGTAGAATTGCAATACATGCCTCTCACTTAAAGGCAGGGCAAGACCCTGTTGAGCTTTTCTTTTAATAAAGGATCCCAGCAAGCTACTGGAACCTCACAGGAGAAACCCTTCCTAGAGCAGAGCACCAGCATGTGCAGGGAAGCACAAGGAGGCTGGTGTGTAACCTGCTCTAGGCAGCCCCAAGCCAGGGGCTTGGACCAGATGATCTTCAGAGGTCCCTTCCAATGCTAATCATTCTGTGATCCAGTGTGATTTGGTGATAGGAAGAGCTGTTGGAGCCTGGTCTGCTGCTCAGAGCTGAGTCCTGCTTCCACCATGTCCTTGGGATGACAACGTGTGCTGGGAACATGGCTCTGGAACACCCTTCATGCCTCCTGCACCAGCCGTTAGCTGCATCTGGCTCCTCCAGAGACCCAGGTAAGTGTGATGAGGCTGCTCCCAGTCAGCTGCTGACAGGCTAGGAAGCTCTGGAGACTCCACTCTCCTACTAACCACAGTTTGGCCTGAATTTTCCCAGCTCTCTGGCAGCCAAAAGCTTTTGGATTGCTGTTTGGCACCATTCATCACTCCCAACAGGGCAGTGATTCATGCCGGGAGGCCAATTATCACTGAATTCCTCATCCCTCTCTAGATAACCTCTGGAGGGGAGGATGGGCTGGGACCACACGTTCATCACCTGCCATCACCCAGGGCATTCAATGCCAGTGCAGATGGCATCAGTGTCCTGCACCAGTGGGGGATGCCTGCTGCAGGACAGGCGTCACCATGCACCACAACTGATGGCTGCAGGGTGCCCTGCTGAGGAAGCAGGGTGTTGAGTGTGCCACGTGTGACAGAAGAGGCTGGGCTCTGAGCGCAGCAGCTGGGGCTTCGGAGTAGGTAACCAAATTCCTGTCAGGAAATGATGCTGCCCTGTGGAGAGCAATGCTTCGTTGGTCCATACTGTGTGAGTGTCCAGCCTCTGGAGAGGATGGGTGGCTCAGGACAGGGGTACCTCAAATGGAGTTATCCTCACTCGTATGTGAACTTAGACATGTCTAGCAGGAGCTGGAGGGAGGGAAGAGAGATGTCACTGGAAGCAAAAGTAGCTGTGCCCCACAGGTTATCTGCCATCTCCTCTCTCGCCTATCTGGGGACACCCTTAGTCCAGTAAGGTCCTCAGTCTCCAGGAAGCACAGCTCGCACAGAGCATATGAACCAAGGGGACAGACTTCCCTGGAAGACTTTTAAGGCTCTTCACTGTGCCCTGTGCCTCTGCATGGGAACACAGGAGCAGTCCCCGGGCTTCTCCTGGTGCTGTCATGGGCGGTGTGTGGGTCATGTCTCAATGACCAGCCTCAGGGCTGCAGGGGTACCAGGCTTTACAGATACAGGTTGATCTGGGCATGTAGGAAATGGTCGTATCCTGCCTGCAGTGGCACTCGTGTAATTCCCTGCACAGGTGCTGAGGAACCTCTTGCACATGCACCCAGATGAGGTGCATAAAGAGCACTTCATCACGCGCCTCATCTGGGTGCATGTGGTTCCTTTGTTTAAAGCAAAGGAAATTAAATCCCAGCAGCATCCCCTTGGGTTCCTCTTCCAGTGCAGCCTCAGCTCTTCAACTCCATTTACCCAAAGCTTAACCACTTGGAGCCAGGTAAGTGACTGTGCTAGGCTCTGGTCATGCTATGGAAAGCCAGAAAAAGAGCAGGAACCTCGTGGGGCAGGGTTGGACTGGATGCAGACATGCTCCCTCCACGGTATTGCAGCATCACATGAGGCTGGTCCCTGAACTGTAGGATACAGGCACAAGTGGGAAGCTGAGCTCTTTGGTCTCGTGGATGCTCATGGCTCAGGACTAAGATCAGGAACAAGCAGCAGTGGGCTCCTGGCCGGAGGACAGAGGGGCTGTCCAGAGGCTCACAGCAATGACATGGTGCTGCTAGGTACAAGTGAGGCCAGTTGATGTTACCCATGGGTGCTAGGTGATGAAAACATGTGTCAGAAGCAGAGCCTGGACAAGACGGAGCCAGCCCTGGGCCAGGACAACGGGGCTGAGAGGGATCTGCAGCATGCATGGCTGGGCATCGCTGCTACAGGGGGACCCCACGGCCTTGGCCTGGTGTGTGAGGGACATGAGGTGGTGTGTCTCACCCAGACGGCAGGGAGGAGAGGGTTAACTGTCTCCCCCGGGGCCCTGGCTCTTGCAGAAGTTGATGCCACAATCTCCAGCTCACCCCTGCCGCCTTCCCCCTCCCTCCCCGCTGCCCATCAGAGCTCTGAATAGGGAATTAGTTTTGCCTGCGTTTAGACCTCTTAATTAGCTATTCTTTTTGCTGGGCTGGGGAAGAGGAGGGGCTAGAGGAGACCCTCAGCCCCCCCCCCCAGCTGAGCCCTGGCCCTGCTCCTGGAGCAGCACAAAGGAGCCCAGCGGGAAGAGCCATCGGAGGGCGCTGGGGACGCCAGGACTTGTCAAAGCTTGTTTCCCACCTTCCCGAGCCAACCCTTTTCTGTGCCAGCCAGGAGACAGCCTGCCTTAATTGGGCTGAAAATCTAATCATTTGTACCTCCGGGCCTGGGAAGGGGGCAGGGGAGGCTGTGCAGGGCTGCGAGGAAGCATGCAGGGCCGGGAGGAGGGATGGCAGTGAGGGCGAAGGGGGAGAGCGCGATGAGGCAAGGCAGGATGGAGATGAGGCAGGAGTGCCAGAAAGCAAGGGCTTCTGGAGGAGCTGACAGGACAGGGACATCGGTCTTTTAAGAAGTAAGATAAAAGCAATTAATTAGAAAAGAGAAACCAGAACAAAAGCGGGGAACTGAAGGGTAGAAGGTTTTGAGAGCAACAAAACACCCATGAGCCACTTTTCCTGACCTCCATCTCCACTGTGGCCGTCCTTGTGGTTCTCATCTATCCCGTCAACACCCAGAGTCTGAGATGCTCCTGTACCGCAGGTATAGTCTGTGCACAGCCCCACTCTCATCTCAACATCTGCTTTGTTATCATGGCTTTGGCGCTGTTCATCTGCCCCTTGCGTGCCCGAAACTTACCTTTTCCACCTCAAAATCACGTGTGCAACCTTGCCCAAGAGAGGAGAACAGGAAAACTATTCCTGGGAGCTTCCCTCGCCGGGGTTCATGGGACAATGACTGCTCCAGCAGCGGTGCTCCTGGTTTATGGCAGTAAAAGGGTGTCCAAAGCTCTGGCTGCCGTGCTGCCTGTCACACCAGAGTAGGGTGGGAGGTGACAGACACCGTGCTCAGTGAGCAGTGAGGGACATCCAGGCCATCCAGCTGCTCGTGCTAGCACAGATGCCTCAGCACCGGATGCTTTCAGCAACACTCTCAAGCCACACTTCTCTGCCCTCTGTTCAATGTGAAAATGCATTGTGTCTCCCAAATGACATGCACAGCTCACAGTTTTGCAGGTGCATGGTCCCTTCCCTGGGGGTTATATAAAGAAACCATATTCTCCCTACAGTTCCTTCATCAGCTCCTCCTAGCTTTGGGCCTTATTCCTCCAGTGTCTTATCCATTTCTCATCTTTTTTTCCCCTCAATGATCTATCAAAACCCAAAACTAAAACCAAAAGTCAAGGTTTTTACCAGAATTTTACTCCTTCTCCTTCCCCAGGGGATCCAGGGCTTCATGCTCCTGAAAGGGAGATTGAAGGAAACACCCCATTGGGGAGGCTGCACCCCATGCCCCAGTCTGCCCATGTGCAGACTGTGCAGACAGACCCTAACCCTAACCCATGTGCCCACTGTGGGCAACCAGGAGCAGGACAGCAGCTGGACAAACTGGTGTGAACCACCAGTGCCAGCCCCCTGTAAAGGCAACCATCAAAGTCCAGGGCCCAGCATCCTAATCCAGAGGCACAATGGCAAGCGCCAGACTAGAGGCTGCAGAGATTTTATTGCTGGGAGTCAGGAAAAGCAGATGCTTGGTAGTACCACTCCTGGCTGGGCAGGTAGGTAGTGCAAGCTCATCCATCCCAGGAGACTCTCAGTCTGCAAGGAAAGGACAAGCCCAAAGGGTTCATGGGTCTAGGCATAAATGGCCAGGAACTGCTAACCTTGCAGCAGCAGCAGCACCTTTGGGTGGTCATGTGCAATGAGAAGGGTTTCGAGTCCTGGTTTCAGAGGGTTGGTTTGGGACAGGCTACCTGAGGGTGAGGTGATGTGGGAGAACACACAGCTAGGACAGCTAGGGGTTGGACTAGATGATCTTTCGAGGTCCCTTCCAACCCTTAGGATTCTGTGACAAGGAAGGATCCCCACCACTCTGCAGGGTGCCGTCCTCTGCACAAGGCATCTGTGGATGCAGCTGCAGAGAGCAGCAGAGTGGGATGCAGTGTGTCTGGGTCAGCTGAGGTAGCATTACCCCAGCCAGGGATGATGACAAAGGGCAGGCAGATAGAGAAGGCTACTGCCCTTGTGATACCCTTCCATTTCCTAGCAATTGATGCCTTAGCATCAGCGACATCCTGAGCCAGCAGCGCTCTGCGTGCCATCACCCTTCACAGCCACCGCACAGTGAATGAATGCCCCAGTGAATTTGTCTAATCTCATTTCAAAGCCATGTGTATTTTTGGCCTGCACAGCATCCTGTGGTGATGAGGTCCACAATTTAATTACACGTCGCATAGGATAGTAATGCCTTTGGTCTGCATGGAACCCAGGGCTGGCTCTTCTCATTCATAACTTCTGCCTGTAACCTCAGCTTCCTGATTCCAGTGGGAATTAGTCAGCAGAACTCTGGGACTCCCGTGACTGGTGTCTTTTTAGCTACAGGAGTCTTTAGAGACACATGGCCAGGGCTAACTTTGGCAGAGAGCAAGGGGAGTCTCAGGCAAGCAGGATGCCCTGGCCAGTGAGGTGGAGGCACTGGGCCAGATGATGCTCCTCAAAGCTGGGAGAGGATCAGAAAGACCTGTAGGGGACCAAGGAGAGCAGCCTCGAGGGGCAGCTCTGGTTGGAGGCATGAAGCTTAGGGCAAGGAGCCAGTGGTGTGTGAGATCAGGGTAATGTCATGAAGCACAGCAGAGGCACAAGAAAAGAAGCAGAAGGGCCGGAGCCTGCACCTGAACTGAGCAGAGATGCAGTGGGGGAAACCTGGAGCATAGAATCCCAGACTGGTTTGGGTGGAAAGGGACCCTAAAGCCCATCCAATCCCAACCCCCTACTCCCACAGGCAGGAACCCCTTCCACCGGAGCAGCTTGCTCCAAGCCCCTGTGTCCAACCTGGCCTTGAGCACTGCCAGGGATGGGGCAGCCACAGCTTCTCTGGGCCATCACCCTGTGCCAGCGCCTCAGCACCCTCACAGGGAGCAGCTTCTGCCTAAGAGCTCATCTGAATCTACTCTCTTTCAACTTAAATCCATTCCCCCTTGAACTATCCTGTTCAGCTTGTCTGCAAATCCTGGGTCCAGCACAGCCAGTCTCCAGCAAGGTCCCAGTCAGTGCTCTATACCTCCTGGCACAGCAGTGAGAGTCGGGTTTATGTTGTCTCTGACTTGTGTTACTATTGTTTCTGGCTTTGTGCAGGAGTCAAGAGTGCAAGAGCACAGCAGGAGCCCTGGTGGTGTCCAGAAGGTGATGGGACAAGGCCTGTGGATGTCTGAAGGCACTGAGAAGCACGACTGTCAGGTTACTTGGATAATTCAAGTTGACTTTAATAATGAGCAGCATCCTTTGACGCAGAAGGTCAATAAATCACTCACTCCTTGGACAAACCCTGCCAACCCCCTGCTGTAACCTGGAGCAGCTTCAGGCCTGGGCTTCACATCAGTGTGGAGGGAAGGGCAGATTGCTCTCATATCCTCACTCTTCTCCAGCAAGGAGCTTACATCCTCCTTGCTCACAGCACCCTGCCTACAGACGGCCTCAGATGCAGTGTGCTGTAAGAGGTCACCTCCTCCTACCCCTTCCTTACCTCCACTCTCCAAGTTGCAGCCAGGGGTTGGAGCACCGCTGGCTCTGGAGGATGCTGACTGAGATTTTTCAGATGGATGTTTCATTGCTTCTTTTGCTAAATGCAGATTGGGAGCCGTCAAGGCCTGTCCTGAATTTTGATCAAATTAAGCACAGTTTCTTCTGGAGCAAATGAAAAGTCTGGGAAGATTTCATTTAGACATCAAGAAACTATATAATTTCTATGGACATTGACAGGCTGAGAGAGCTGGGCTGGGGCAGCCTGGGGGAGAGAAGGCTCCTGAAGGGGAGACCTGAGAGCAGCTCCAGGGCCTAAAGAGCCTTCAGGGAACCTGGAGAGGGGCTTGGGACAAGGGCCTGTAGGGACAGGACAAGGGGAATGGCTTGAACCTGAGAGAGGGCAGACTGAGNAGCTCCAGGGCCTAAAGGGGCTGCAGGGAACATGGAGAGGGACTTGGGACAAGGGCCTGTAGGGACAGGACAAGGGGAATGGCTTGAACCTGAGACAGGGGAGACTGAGCTGAGCTCTGAGGCAGAAGCTGTTCCCTGTGAGGGTGCTGAGGCGCTGGCACAGGGTGATGGCCCAGAGAAGCTGTGGCTGCCCCATCCCTGGCAGTGCTCAAGGCCAGGTTGGACACAAGGGCTTGGAGCACCCTGGTCTGGCAAGGGCCTGTGGCAGGGGTTGGAACTGGATGGGCTTTAAGGTCTCTTGCAACCCAAACCTGTCTGGGATTCTATGATGCTATGATTTCCACCCAGATGGTGAAGCAGTGCTGGTTGCAGATGCCAAGTTCCAAGGGTGGAGGTGCAGTTGTCCTTCCCCAGTGCCTCCCAGACTCCTGGAACTGGTGCTTGTGTTCCTTCTCCTGTGACATGTGTTCTGCTTCCCATGCCAGATTGATGGGCAAGGGCTGCACAGGAGTCTCCTTGGAGTCAGGAGGACCTGACTGCTGAGGAACACTGGCAGGGTGCTGGGGCTTCCTCATCTCCTCTGCCACCTCTGCCTGCTGGTGTCTGTGGCCAAAGGCAGCGAAGAGCCCATCCTCACACCACAGCTCTCCTGAGCTTGATGTTATTCCTTCCCTCTTCTGCTGTCCTCTGAATCGTCCATCAGGACAAAGGCCACATCAAAGCACCAACTATACCCTGAGCGTTTCTCTCTCACCATTTGTGGTCCCCCCCCAGGGCTGACAAGCCCCAGAAGCTCCTGGATGCCAATTCTAGTTGCACAGCAAAGCACCCCAGGTTGGAGCAGCAACTCCCTGCGCCCAACAAGAGCTGCATGGGACGGGATGGGAGGGGAGCAGGAGCCAGGCTCAGCTCCACCGCTCCTGCATTCGAACTCCTTTGCTGCTAACTTTCCAGCTGGAGGGAATGACTGACAGAAACTGATGGTGTCTCTGCCTGTGGGTAATCCTAGAGCCAGCTGGATTTGGGAAATCTCTTTCTTTGCTTTAAAACAATAAGCAAGCGACTAGACTGAAGGGTCCTGATTAACTGGGGAAATGGGGGCAGAATGCAAGCGCCTTCTCAGGTTCGCACCCCCACGAAGGAGCCATGCGGAGCATCCCGCAGGAGCCTGAGCCCCAGGGAGGCACCGATCCTGACCACCCCACAGCCTTCCAACAACTCCTCACTGCCTCAGAGCCACTGGAGAGGCCTCCGGGCAAGCAGCACTTCGCAGGGATGTGCTGCTGGTCCTGGAAGCCCTCCGCTGCCTGCTCCTGCCTGCCCTTCTCCGGGATGCTCTTGCCCTTCACTTTGCAGCAGCTGCCTCCCTCCTGGCCTTCCCGTTCCTCAGGGGCTGAAGGGAGAGTGACAACCAGTCCAAGATGACATTATTACACTGAGTTATTCTCCACAGACAGGCTTTTCCAAACAGGAATTTAGGGAGGATTTGGCACCCTTTCCCTGCTCCCTTCTCACGTGGTCCCTGAGTCACCCAGCCCCGTGTTTATTTCCTGACATCTCCACAGCATCTTAGCGACAAGTAAAGCTGGAATTGAATCGAGAGAAAACCAGTTCATTGGCAGAACACAGCTGAGAGAAGGCTGCATGGGTACAACATAAACCCCCCCAGGGGGACTGACCAAAGCCTAGAGAAAGCTGGAAAGCTGTTGTTCCCACAGGTTTTGAACCAGGTAGCAGGGTTTCCAACCTGCACTCAGGAGAGGTAGGATGCTGCTGTGTGTCTTGTGTTAGAAAGGTCTTTGTCAAACATTATAACCTTGTCATCTGTAGCTGAAATAAATAGAGTTTGCAGCCTGGAGTGAGAAATGCTGGTGGGGGGAAAGGGCATCTGCAGCAGCGAGTGTCCTGGCTGCTTGGTGATAAGGCTATGGGAGAAAACAGGGTTGAGAAGCCGGAGATTGCACCATCTCTGAGCTGCAGAGGATGCCCTGGGCATCCCCTGTTAGACCGTGCATGAAGGGTTCCAGAGTGAAAAGAAACCTCTTCC